>CAKAOI010034250.1:0-91620 GCA_916701655.1 Sebastiscus albofasciatus | reverse complement strand
TATATATGTATCTATATATATATATATATATATATATATAAAAATATATGCTAAGATATCATAGAAAAATGTCATCAAGAAATATACCAATATGTCATTGGAAAATAAATAGAAAAATATCATCAAATAATGTCCTGAGATGTCATGAAAAAAATATAAAAGTATGTAATAGAAAAATATGTAATGTCAGATAAATACATTACAGTAATAAATACAACTACATAACCCATATGAAATATATATATATATAGAGAGAGAGAGAGAGAGAGAGAGAGAGAGAGAGAGAGAGAGAGAGAGAGAGAGAGAGAGAGAGATTATAAGAAGCAATTTAACCGCAGTTCTTCATTCAAACCCTTGGGGCTTTCAGTTTGTAATGTATGAATCCAATGTGCTTCTCTCTGTAGCAGGAGTCTGTCCCTATCACCACCCCTTTTCAGAGGATGTACCAATTCTATGCCTTGAAATTTTAGGCAACACACATAATGGCCCGCAGAGTTGAAGTGTCTGGCCACAGGGGATTTGTCATCTTTATTCCTTATATTACTCTTATGTTCAGAAATCCTAGTTTTTAACTCACATTTAGTTTTATATGCTAACCCACAAGGACATTTCAAGAGATAGACCACGTATTTGGTTCTGCAAGAGATCCTGTTCTTGATATAGAACTTTTTACCAGTGTGTAGATGTAAAAAAACATCTCCTCTAATCATAGTGCTACACTGGGCACAGCTCAAACATGGGAAATTCCCACCTGGTAGGTTAGACAGGAAATGTTGAGGAGGTTCATAACAATCCGCCCTGACTAAGGTGTCCCTAAGATTTCTGGCACGCTTATTAGCAAGTCTTTAAACGAATGGCCTATTAGAGGGTCGCTGGATAGAATGTGCCAGTGTTTGTGAACACACCTCTTGATCTCATTGGATAATGGTGAAAAAGTGGTAGCCAACACAAGTTTTGAGTCCCTCATAGGGGGAGGTTTAGGGGCTAATAAATTATTTCTGACTATGTTCACTACTTCATCCAAACTGTTCATGATGACATGGTCATCATAGCCTCTATCTCTGAAGCGATTACACATATCACTGGCTTGATCTGAAAAAACTTCATCACTGACTTAAAAGTTGACTGTATGGAAGACCTTTCTTTAGACCTGGAGGATGGTAACTACTGAAGTGTAAAATTGTATTTCTGTCAGTTTGTTTTCTATAGACACTATTATGGAGATGTTCTGTTTTCTTTACAAGTACATCAAGGAATGACACAGAATCTCTGCTGAACTTTAGTGACAATTTTATAGTTTGAATCCTGGAATTTAGATGTGCGCTGAAAGCCTCCAGTTGGTCTACAGTACCAGAGAATATGAAGAAGATATCATCTATGTAGCGAAACCAACATTTCAACAGAGAGAGAAAAGGGTTGTTATGATATACACAATCATCCTCAAATTTTCCCATAAATAGATTGACATAATTCGGGGAACATGCACTGCCCATACTAACTCCTTGACACTGCAAGTAAAAAGAATTTTCAAATGTAAAATAATTCTTGTTAAGTACCAACTGGGTAAGTTCTACCAAAAGACCAGTAGGGGGAGTTTGATTCTCTCTCAAGTTAAAAAAAAAAGTGATTATGTGCTTTTAGACCCACTGTGTGAGGAACATTAGTATAAAGGCTTGCAATGTCCATAGTACATAATAAATCTGTCTCCTGAAGATCCTGAATACAAGAAATTTTGTTAAGAAAGTCAATGGTGTCTTTGAGGTAAGAACATGACTGTAAGCTCACAGTCTGATCCAGTAATAATGTGTTTGGTGATTTAAAGGTTAAATCGTGTAGATTTAAAAAAGCAGACATCTATTTGGGTCTTGGCTCAACAGCATTCAGTGACTTTATTTCAGCTACTTCAACAAATGGTGTCAATTTAAATACAGTCAGTGAAATGCTGTTAAAACCCATTCAGACTATAAGCAGCCTATTTAAAAAAAAAAAAAACTCTCTTTCTAACTCCATTCTGCAGCTGCACCACCATCTTGCTCACCCAGAGATATTAACAAATAATCTACAATGTTAGAGGAATTATGTTCCATCAGTGGGACCAGTCACATCATGAGTGATAGAGATCATTATTCATTGATCCTACGTGTATGAGCTTCATACTGATCGTTACTGTTTAAACTGAGATTATACATTATGAGCAATAAACATTTTAGTGGAGCTGCTCTAACAGACTGACAGCTGTCTGTGTTCAGAGTTACAGTGTTATAAAAGAGATACGGACTGAATGAATGAGGAAATAAAACACTAATCACACTTTCTGAAACAGAGACCAGGACCAGGAGCACTACAAGAGTGAAATGGAGGAGGATCAGCAGAACCCGGACCAGCCGAACAACAAGGTTCCCAGAAGACCAGCAGCAGGCTCGTCCTCTGATACCACCGGTGTTCAGGTCAGTGTTCATGACTTCATGGCTTCATAACGACACTAAAGACACGAGGAAGAGTCAATAACTGAATAAATGACTGTTACCGCTTTAGAAGGAAGTTACCGCTTTTATGTGTAGTCTGAGTAACGTGACGTCATATCCGTTTAAAACCAAAACAAAGCCAAAGGTAGAAAGCAGAAAACTGTGTAGGGTCTGCAGGGATACGACCTGCAGACTCACCAGTGTTTCCTCTATATCAGTCATTCTCAAGCTTTTTTGAGCTAGCGCCCTCATCAAATAAAATGTAGACTAATTGTCTTCCTAAATATTAATGTTGATTATTATTATTATTATTATTATTATGTAGATTATTTTTTATATTCTTCTTGTTGTTCTTGTTGTTCTTATTCTTATCCTTATTATTCGTATTCTGTGTCATATCATTAAAAAAGAATGTGAATAGAATAGATATTTATGAGTTTTGCAACGGTTAGAAATTTGACATTCAGACTTTAATTAGGTCTTGTTACTGATCACAAACAGCAGCCAATCAGAAATGCCAAATGCAACATTTAAAAAATTAGGTATCACAAACATATGCAACTCACAAATCTTGAGACTTGAAAACCAAAGTGGGGTGACTGGGGGTCCTCCCCCAGAAAAATGTGAGTTTCAGAGACTTTTTTTCCCTGCATTCTGGTGACTTTAAAAGAGTGAAAATAACAACATAATAAGTACACTGCAACAGCATTTTATGTTAAACTTTTAATTTTACCTTTAACTCCCAGGAAAGAAAACTGAATAATTCGCCCCTCTGATGTGAACCGGGCATGTGAATCTCTGGTATAAACTAATATTCATCTGTTTTTATTTATGTTTGCTTCTGTTTAAGTATTCCTCTCTCTTCATTCTCTCCATTTCTCTCTCCTAATATTATTATTATTATTATTATTATTATTATTATTATTATAATAATAATAATAATAATAATAATAATAATAAAGAAAGTTTATAGAGATGATACTCTGACATCCCGTTCCAGTAAAGGCAGCATATGGAGCAGCGCTACAGAAAGCTGACAGAAACACTGAAGTAAACAGTCGTTGCTGTTGAAATGATACACCGCCTCATCTAGTTACATTGGTGTAAACTGGCAGGTTTTCTAATGTTGCAGGCCACATTGTTTTGCAAGTAGTTACAAGTTTCAACTCGTCTTGTCATGAATCTTTGGTGTAAAGTTCAAACGCCCGCCTTACAAAAATATTGCTTCCAGCGCCCCCTGATGTCTTCTGAATGTCCTCTGGGGGGACGGTACCGCCCACGTTGAGAAACACTGCTCTATATGCAAGCAGCAGCACCTCTGATAAAATATGACCGCCACTGCTGAATGTTTTATATGTGAGGTAGGGATGGGCGATATGGCAAAAATATCACATCACACTTTTTTCAGGCAGGAGCACGATCCACGATCTTGTCACGTTTTTTTTTTCATGCTGGTTTTAAAGACAATTTTGCAAGTTACTGACCATTACAACCAAACTAATTTCCCCATTTAAAAAAATACAGCCCTATAAGCTAATAAAACATAAGGAAAAAGAATAACAGATCATTAAGGCCAAACTGATTTTAATCAACTGTGCAATTCTGCAAAGTATGAACATTCACCAAGAATTTTGACGTGGTTTAGACTTTTGCATAAATCCCATCCCAAAATGAACATTGGTTTCAAAAGGTAAACAACAGCACTCAAGTAAAATGCACTCTTGCTACATAACATTAAAGGAACTGATTTCGGAATTGTAAATCAGGTAGCTCATTAGACAAAGATCCACAGGTGGAATATAGACAGACGTAATATTTACTACTGTCAGCTCTCTCGGCAGATAGAAGGGTCGACACATAACTGACAGAGGCTCTAAATCAGAGGAACAGTGACTGTTAGTGATTCGGCTGTTTGTACACCAGCCATTATGCACATAAATACAGAGTCCGTCCCCTGTTGCTCTTACTGTACCAGTCTTTGATTCGGTCCAGCCAGTTGATTGTGCGGCCTGCTAGCTGCACAGCAGCGTCGGGTATCAGCAGGTGAAACCAGGTCTGTTATTAACATCACGCAGCAGTCCCTGACGGACTTGTTAGCTGCTTTCTGTAGCTCCAATTCGTACATTTTGTGAATGATGGATCTGCCGTTAGAGAGAAAGATGCTTGGTAGCGGTGGTTTGTGTGGATGCTTCTTTAGCCTAGCCAACAGCCCCGCCCGGCATCCCCATTTCTGCTTCCTCTCTCTACGCTGCCTACGTCGCTTCTCGGAGCCGATAACAATCCACATAGGTGATCCGAACATGTCCGCCGGAATGTTGCACGCCCTTTGAAAGTTGCTTGTAACGGCGGTACTGTGCTGTAATCCGACATTGATTAAGTCTCGACGACTACACACATACTTTGCCTGACAAAACTCGACAAGCGAATCCAGCATTCACACAAATAAGCATCAAACTAGGAAGCAAAGAGCCGCTGCACTGACGCACGCCGCCATCTTGAAACTACCAGCAACGGCAACTGGTAGAATGTACACTGTAGCACGGTTCTACTATCTCGCTGTAAAGGCAGATCATAGAGACATTTTAATCGTTCATGATCTAATATCGTCATATCGCACACCCCTAATGAGAGGAGAGGATAGGTGCTCCGTCTTATCTCTTTAAAAACTAATGTTATATTATTTTGCGCTACAGACGCTTTATATCCAGGTCAATTCACACACCTGTGAGTAGAGCATATAAACAAGAATCTTTGCACTTATCTGATGTCAGCACAACGATTATCACAACAAGCACCGGGTAGATGTCAACAATGAAGCAAGCAATGCTGATCACGGATTCAGGATTATCATTTGCTGAAGGGAAAACAGTCATTCAACTTCACCTGAGTGTCGCGCAGCAAATTATAAGGATATTAATCAACAGGGAATATTTGGAGCTTGGGCAACGAGCGTGACCGCCGTAACCGGAGCAGCGCTTAAACTCTCGGTTAGTAGGCAGCACGGACTCATGTCATTAAAGCAGCACATTTCCTCAGTCATCAGAGGCTTCCGCCAGATGTTTTTGTATCTGACAAAATGTTTCATGATGAGTTCACAAGTGCTGTTTTTACGCCTTATGTGGACAGTGCACACACGCCTCTGTACTATGGAGGACACACTACCAACGTCAGGAGCGCGTGGCAGCTGCGTGGCGTGTTGTTTTTTATTTCGGCGTCCATGTTAACAGGTTAGAGTGGACACACTGCCCTCATGAGATGCGCGTCTCACATCTGTCAGACGCGCGTCTATTTTATAGAATAGAGGGCTCACCTACTTTTCATGCGAGCCGCGCGCGTCTCAGCTGCGTGTCAAAGCAGCAACAGACAGGGAAGCTGATCTATTGACTGTATATTATCATCATACTAGCAAGATTAGTACAGTTTACATGTCTAGACATCTGTAGAATATGTCACAGACAGTGAAGGTGATCTATTGACAGTATATTAACTTCATGCCAGCAAGATTAGCACAGTTTTGATGTCTATCTGTAGAATATGTTACGGAGATAAAAAAAGTAAAGACTTATTTTTAAATCAACACTTCCTGCTTTCATTTCAAAATAAAAGCCCTCAAGCGGTTTTTCTTTGCACAGAATTCCTTCATTTGTTAACACAAGGCTTTTCTTCTGAAATATGTGCCGGACAGTGTTCTAGAACATGAAGTGACTTGGAGAGTTTCATGAATGAACACAATACTGAGTTTTAATTGTGGATTATTACTATTATTTACTAATTACCACACGTTTCTGAACCTTTCTGTCTAAAATAAATATAAATTATATTTATCATGAAGTTAAATGGCCATTAAAAGGCAAACTCTATGCAGAAAGAAATGACTGACAGCAACAGCCGACACGCAGCACACTAGCTAGTAGCTAGTGTGAACACCAGACGCGTGCATCACGCAGCCGCCACGCGACGCAGCCGCCACGCCACGCAGCCGCCACGCGCTCCTGACGTTGGTAGTGTGCCCACCACTTATGCAACAGACTTACACGGCAGTGGGAAGGAGAGGAATGGATGCAGATCTCTCTCTGAATCCCGCACAGAGAGATTGCAAGACGTTTTGGTGTGTCTTTGAAAACTCCATCACAGTATCATGGCTACGGCCATCCACAGTATTGCACAGCTGCGGTCAGTCGCGATCAGTCGCGCTATCTCAACGTTTGCTTTGTAAGGTAAAGCTTGTGGGCTCCGTCAGACTGATGGTGCATTCAGGTGCACCACATAAACTCTGAAAACTCGAAAGGCCTAAATGGTTGT
This sequence comes from Sebastiscus albofasciatus, assembly GCA_916701655.1. Classification (NCBI taxonomy): domain Eukaryota; kingdom Metazoa; phylum Chordata; class Actinopteri; order Perciformes; family Sebastidae; genus Sebastiscus; species Sebastiscus albofasciatus. The sequence continues at coordinate 84,853 of CAKAOI010034250.1, read as the reverse complement.
TTAAAATGTGAAAGTTTCTTCTTTTTCCCTTTGTTGAAATACATACATTTGTATCCCCAGATACTCCTGTCATGACTTTCATGTTGTCTTGAATGAATCTTGGGTTTTCGCATAATATTGTTATGATTTTAGGATATAATCATTAAAAGTGCTGTATTGACAAGAACAACAACATAATGACAAATGTACAATATGTATTTCAACAAAGGGAAAAAGAAGAAACTTTTTAAATTCCATTATTTTCATGAATTCATTAATGTATTTTTAAATGATGATAAACACATTTATTAATACCTATTTTTATTGTACAATTAGTTATTAATCAATTAAATGCTCTTTTACCATTTACATGACTCATGTGATCCTCCATAGTTCACTACCTGTTCAGGTACACTGTTCACTACCTGCTCAGGTACTCTGTTCACTACCTGAACATAGTGGAGTATTTAGCAGTTTCAGGGACAGATATTTCCCTCAGTAGTTGGTAGAGACCAAAAACAACTAGAAGAGAGCACTGTACTGGTTAAGTCAAGACATATAACTATAGAATAGAAAAAGTACAATAAGGACATAAAAAAGACAAAAATATTTGTAATGTATCTGTTTTGAAATGAAAGAGCTGAACAGTTTTGTTCATGAATGAGCAGAGTTAACAACAACACTCAATCTTACATTTCCCATAATGCAACTCCATAATGGGGAGGTCGACTGATAATTAAGAAATGTTAAGGGGTCGTCCGTGCTGATCGATCAAATGTCTACAGAGGGACATGGCCTTGCAGTTGGTTGTCACAGGTGGTAGTGCATTAGTCAGACTGGAAGATTGTGGGTTATGTTCCACTGACATCCGCTAAATGTTCTTTATGGTTCTAGATAGGTCGCTCCACCATGGCATTTCACTGACTCTCTCTCTCTGTATGTCTGTTTCTATAGAAACGGAGAGGAAGAAAAGGACTGACTAATCAGAGAGTTCACACTGGAGAGGAACTACACAGTTGTGATGAATGTGGGAAAACCTTCACTTCGGGGAGTAACCTCAAAGTCCACCAACGCATTCACACTGGAGAGAAGCCTTACAGCTGTGATGAATGTGGGGCAGCTTTCCTACACCAGAGTCACCTAAAAACACACCAACGCATTCACACTGGAGAGAAACCCTACAGCTGTGATGAATGTGGGGCAGCTTTCACTGTATCAGTTAACCTAAAGAGACATCAACGCATTCACACGGGAGAGAAACCCTACAGCTGTGATGAATGTGGGGCTGCTTTCGCTATTTCAGCTAACCTAAAAAGACATCAACGCATTCACACGGGAGAGAAACCCTACAGCTGTGATGAATGTGGGGCTGCGTTCACACGATCATGTGAACTTAAGACCCATCAACGCATTCACACTGGAGAGAAACCCTACAGCTGTGATAAATGTGGGGCAGCTTTCACTCGATCAGGTCACCTGAAAACACATCAACTCATTCACACTGGAGAGAAACCCTACAGCTGTGATGAATGTGGGGCAACTTTCACTCGATCAGTTTTCCTGAAAAGGCATCAACGCGTTCACACTGGAGTGAAACCGTACTGGTGTGACCAATGTGGGAAAACTTTTTCTCTGGATAGTACCCTTAAAACACACCTACGTATTCACACCGGAGAGAAACCGTACTGGTGTGACCAATGTGGTAAAACTTTTTCTCAGAGTAGTTGCTTTAAAGCTCACCAACGTATTCACACTGGAGAGAAACCGTACTGGTGTGACCAATGTGATAAAACTTTTTCTCATGTTAGTAACCTTAAATCCCACAGTCATGTTCACACAGGAGAGAAACCGTACTGGTGTGACCAATGTGGTAAAACGTTTTCTCAGGGTAGTAACCTTAAATCCCACAAACGCGTTCACACTGGAGAGAAACCGTACTGGTGTGACCAATGTGGTAAAAGTTTTTCTCAGGGTAGTTCCCTTAAAGCCCACCAATGCGTTCACACTGCATCATTGTGAACATTTTTCAGAGCCTAGCTAGCTGTTTCCTCCTGCCTCCTCCCCATGCCCTGATAGCTGTGTTGTTATATTCTCAGCTTCTCTCCACATTGAAGGCTGACCAACAGTAAATTTATGTTCTAAACAGCATGTATGTTTTCATGGCAATGACTACATACTTGGACCACCAGAAATTTCCCAGTGGGACTCCGTTATGTGGCTGAACTGTCAGAACATCTGGAAGAGTCACAAGGAGGAGAACCAACTACAAACCTTTAAAAATATTAAAGGAAAATTCAGGTTTATTTCAACTTGACATACTTCCCATAAATGTAACCGTTGTGTTTCTATGGGTCACGTTAACTTTGCACTCAGCACCTCTGTTATAGAGATTCAGGGAACCAAGGACTAGTGCAGAACATTGACATCAGGAACAGCTGCTCGAGCCTCCTACAACTTTCTAAATTAACTGACTCGGTCAGATTCAGTAACAACAAATTAGCATGACCAATAGAGTCACAATGGACACATTGATGGGAAATGCATCAGGTATAAATAAAGCTGAAGTTTCCTTTGAGATATCTGCTGGTACACCCTAATGACAGGACATTCACCTTCGACACCAGAGACCATCTTTGAACAGAGACACCTGTTATCATGTGACTGCTGGACTAGCGTCGGAATAACAGGTCTTTTTTTATTGATTCATCTTTTCAAATAGTCTAATAACTTATTTATTATTCTAAAGGTTTTTTTTTAAATCCTAACATAACAATTATTTACCCAAAGTAATTATCACAACCTTGTCTGAGTAATATTTCAATATTGTTTTCATTCATGTTCTCTTAAAAACAAATAAATGTAATAAGATAATAGATTCTATTTGTCAGATGCCTGATCAGAAAAATACTGGACCTCAAATTCAGAAGGATTGCTGTGCAGAAATTAATTTTAACATAGAGGTGATGACAAAACATTTAGAAAATCTATTTTAAGTGACTAGTGGTGTAACAGACCGTACTTGGTCAATATGGATCCCCCCACCCACGGAACTCCGGCTTAATTACACAGTTTAACCATCATAGTGTGAAATAAAGTTTTACTGCCGATCGTTATCGGCCGATTTTCAGTAAATATATGCGATCGTGAGAGCGGCATTAATGCTTTCTACTCGCTGATCCCTGATAACGCTGTGAACAATAAATCCGTGTTGAAATCTGCAGGACGAGAGCTAGTTAACGGGAGGTGCTATTGAGTTACATTATGATAAGTTCAGGCTCTATTCAGTAAAAATGAGTTTGGGCGAAGGTAAATTCAAACGTTTTCATGATTCAAATGTAATCTTGTAAAATGTAGTTTTTGGTGAGAAACTTGAATAAATTCAGTTGTTTGAAAGAGATGTTTTCACAGCAATATAAAATAGATAATAGAGAGAGAATTATGAGCTGTTTAACTTCCTAACACAAGCTCTAAACAGCTTAGAACATCATTAGAACTACTAATGCCAAGATTTTATTTTTACTATCCATCATTTCCTAATCACTTGAATTGTGTGTTTTTATGCAAATAACCACTGTAGACGACAATAACAAAGTAAAAAGATAACATTAAATTTAAAAACAACAACAAAAATTATCTTCATCAGCTGATAATCGATCTGCAATCTGTATCTGTGGCAAAAAAACGTGATCGTTGCATCTCTAAAATTTATATTTGCTCCCTTTCATATTCTGCCGATCCGATCCGTGACTCAAAACCGTGATATGATCCAAGCTGTGAATTTTGTGATCCGTTGCACCCCTATAAGTGACTACTACTAAGAGAAACACATTGAAACACGTTCTGCGTGTTGATAATCCTAATACATCACGCTTTGGTAATTTCCACTCTGCTTTCATTTTTTTTCAGAAGATATTTTGGCGGGTAGTGAGCCGCGGTCAAATGTTGCGATCGTCATTTCCGGTCAGTGCGCCGCAGAGTATTCGATTTGAGACGACTCTACCCCGCTGAAATTTACGCACTACTCAAGTGAGTAAAGAGTGCACAAAGTGCACTACATTGAAGTGTACTTCTGGAAGTACATGGATTGGAACACACTCTATGACTTTTTTTTCATGACATTTTTCGCGATACTATAGTATGACTTTTTTTAATACATTTTTCGACATACAATACTATGACTTTTTTTCAGGAAATTTTTCCGACACTGTACTATGACTTTTTTTCAAGTCATTTGTCAACATACAATACTATGACTTTTTTAATTAAATGTTTTGACATACAATATGACTTTTTTTTCATGAAAAAAAAATTCCATAATAACCTTTCAGCATATTGTAATTCAAGTGTTCCGAGAGAAAACTAGACTTCTGCACCTCCTCATGGCTCTGTTTTCAGGCTTTTAAAAAGCTAGCCCGTGATGGAAGACTTTGGCCAATCACAGGTCATTTCAGAGAGAGAGAGCGTTCCTATTGGCTGTGCTCCTGCTGGTGGGCGGTGGTTGGCATTCCCTCAGCAGATCTCAACATGGCTGCCAGGTCACAAACTTTCTCATTTTACAGCTAAACAGTATACTATAAGATATTCCTGAAAACATTTGAGGAGAGAAATAGGCATTACAGCAACAGAATATTGATTCATATTTGATCAGCGCTGCCTAGTTTGAATCGTTTGGTCAGAGTTCGCGAATGATTTACAGCTGGCTCTCATAGACAGTAGATTGACAGCAGACCTCAGATCAGCTCTGACTGCTTGTTTTCCTCCAGTCTGTAAAATCTTGCAGATGCCGTTAGGAGCACCAGAGGCCTTGACTCAAATGCCTTCTTTCTTCCTCATATCTCTCACAATGCAATATTACATGCTCCAGCCTTTCTCTCTTGCCCACAATAATTACATTTACCTGTGTCATGTTTTTACCTATTTTAAATAGTGTGCTGTTTAGTCCAGTGTGTCCAAATCTAAGTCTTGATATGATTGTCTCATCTCTCATGTTCCTTCCTACACACCTCATTTCTCCCACTTTCCTTTGAACTCTGTAGAACCATCTTCCTTTCCTCTCTTCCTCCCCTCTCTTCCTCCCATTGCTTCTGCCACCTTTCCCTCAGTCTCTGTTTAATAATGCTCTTCATTTCTGTTTTGCTGAAGCTAACTGTCAAATCAATGTTGTTATTTTTTGTAGCCTTCTTTGCAATTTGATCTACTATTTCATTTCCTTTGACCCCAATGTGTGCTGGTATCCATCAAAATATTACTGTAAGCCCCATCATTTGAACTCTGTATAATGTTTGTTGTATTTCAATCAAAATATCTGGTCTGCTGTCTGAATGACTCTACTGTAAACTAACTAGTGATGAACTTGAGTCTGAGCAAATGATTGCTCTCAATGGTCTGGACTCCTCTATCCACTGCACTGCTAAAAGTTTTGCAAGCATTTCTCCTGTGTAAACTGATAAATCATCACTGACCCTTTTCCCCACTTGCATATGAAACTCTGGTACAATAAATGTGACTCCTATTTTACTAACTAAACTCTTTGATGCATTTGTGTAGATCTGAATCTTAACTATGGTAACTATCAATATATGCCTGTATGGTTTGTGAATTGATAATAAACCTCCTATCCTTGTTCTTCTTTTCTAATAATGTAGGATCTACTGAGATATCCAAGGTGGTAGTGCTGGTAATGGTGCTGTTGGACTAACGTTTAATTGATCTATTTCAAATTATTTTGCTTTCTGGATCACTGTCCATCCAAAGCTTTTTGTTTCCTTCTTTTCCTTTTCCCAACAAGGTTTTAAAGTGTCTTGTGCTGGATGATCTTGATTATGGCCCTGTAAATTAAACCAATAGCTAAGTGATAGCTGTATCCTTCTCATTTCTAATGGCATTTCTCTCATTTCTATCTGTAATGCTGCTATTGGAGTCGTTCTAAATGCACCTGTATATAGTCTCAGAGCCTGATATTGTATGGTATCCAACTTTTTTAAAGATGTGTTTGCTGCTGATCCATATACTACACTACCATAATCTAATGTTGATCTAATTAACCCAATGTATATGGCCTTCAAAGCAGTTTTATCTGCCCCCCATTCATTTCCAACTAAACATCTCATTACATTCAGTACTTTCTTACATTTGTCCACTAATTTCTGTATATGTACAGCCCATGTAATTTTTTCCTCAAACCATAACCCTAAAAACTTAGTGTTTCACTCTCTCCAATTCTTGATTATATAATTTTAACTTTATTTCATTACCAGTTCTTCTCCTTGTGAAGAACATTCTTTGTTTTATCAACTGAAAATTTAAATCCCCATTTATAAGTCCATGATTTTCAGAATCCCCTCTTGCAGTTTCTTTACAATGAATTCCATATTTCTTCCTCTTTTCCAAATTGCCCCGTCATCTGCAAACAGCGAAAACCCCAACCCTTTCTCTAATTCCTTAAATACATCATTTATCATTATCGAAAGTAATAAAGGACTTACTATGCTACCTTGAGGTGTTCCATTTTTAACACCAATTTTCCCTGAATAACTCTTTCCTATTCTTACCTATATTGATCTTTTTTGTAAAAAATTCTTGATCCATTTATACATTCGACCTTTGATACCTAATTTACAAAGTTTGATTATCACTTTCCCTCCAGAGAGTTAATCTATTACTTCTATTGATAATCGTTTACATGGATTGTAAAAGTTAATTATTTTGATATTCCCTTCTTTTGTCCAAATTTCAATGATTAAATATACTAGTTCTATTCCTTTCCTCAAAACTCTATATTGTATTCCTTGTTTTACAAATATATTGCATCCTCCCCCATTCCCCTCCTCTCTATCTCTGCATATACTATTGTATCCTTGAATAACAAAATCTAATTTCGGTTTTAGCCAAGTTTCTTGTACACATGATTTCTGGTTTCTTTTTTAAATGTTTAATGAATCCTTTAAACTCTTGTCCATTTGCTATTAAACTTCTTGCGTTCCATTGTAATATTATCAGGTTGTTCTTTCATCTGACCCTCCCGGCTTCCCATCTGTTTGCAGTTTTTTGTTAACATTCTCTCATGATATATCTTTTATACCCCAAAATTTCTCAGCTCCTCTCACAATTATTTTGATCTTATCTGTTTTGTGTTTGACTTGGTCAGTACAGTTGATTACATAAGCTATGAACAAGATCAATTTATCCCCCATCAATGCTGTGTCAGATTTCTCTCTTGCCTCTTCTCTCAAAGTTTGTTTTTCCATTCCTCTTTGTCCTTGTTCTTTCTTCACTGCCTCGGCATAGCTTATGTTGTTAACTGCTTTAACTTGTTGTATTTCTACAGCCCTCTTTCTGATTTTGCATCCACCCTATGTTGACCACCACAGTTACAACATTTCTGTTGCACATTTTCTCTGCATTCCTCAATTCTGTGATCCCCTCCACATTTGGGACACTTCTGCTTTCCTTTGCACACTGCTGCTATGTGCCCGTATTTCTGACATTTATAGCAAAGGAGCGGTGGAGGAACATAGGGCCTGACTGGGAAGCTCATGCATCCGATTTTCACTTTTTCTGGAAGTACGGATCCCTTAATCTCCAAAAGAACAGACAAGCTCTCGACCCTTTCACCATTCCATGTCCTTAGCAATCTCTTCAATCTACTCACCTCTTCCCCATAGATACTCCTTTTCAGTTTTTCCAAATCTTCATCAACAGAAATACCTGTAATCACTCCTCGTGTCACTCTGGTCTCACCCAGCACCTTTATTTCACTGACCATTTTCTTACAAATCTTTTCAACACGCAAAGCTTTGTTTTTCTGTTCTTCCGTTTTACATCTTATCAACAAGCTCCCATCTCTCAAGACCTTGGCCATTTCCACATCTCCCATCTTCTTTTTTAGCTCCCTCGATAGTGCAATCAGACTTTGATTAATATCGTCTTCCTTTCTGAATTTAATGATGATTTTAAAGTCCCCCACACTCTCCTGCCTTCATCTGAACTGTTCTCATCTAAGCTTCGTTTATTGCTTTGATTCGCAAACAAGCGTATTTCATCCATCCTGGTTCTTCCCCCTCCTCCTCGCCGTCTCCCACTATAAACTGGAGTCCAATCACCCAAATCTAAGCCTATATCATCATCCTCTACCTCGACCTGGGTCCAGTCACAAACCAGTTTATGCCAACCGCCAAGTCCGATGTCCAGAAAATCATAGCCAATAGCCGAAAAAAGAGATCAAAACAATCAGTTTACGCTAATATAAACAAACGAAAAAGTAATTTTGTGATCAAATTAACTATGATTACAAAGGTATGTGATGTATGGATGTGTGAAACGTGTTGTACTACTAATTTTAGTGAGAAGTACCCACTAAAATTAGTTAACACTTTTAAGAGAAGGGTCTGGGTTTCCTGGCAAAATGGTACAGCCTGTTGAAGAGTGACTCTTCAGCAATGAGGAGACTATATAGGCAGTGGTTTTTTGGGCTGGAACAGGGGTAGGATCTCTGCGTGTAGATGTGTGCACGTTTGGTTAGTCTAAGTTATTTGTCCTGAGTTGAGTTGTATTTAGTTAAACCGAATTCATTAATTGTTTTGTTTTTTCGTTGCTATATATTCAGTTACACGTGTACAGGTGGCACTGTAAATAAAAACACCATTTTTGAAACCTGGACAATGTTTCCCTAGTCTGCCATCTACTCTTTAAGCCACTTTGGTCTGACTTCCTAACAGTGTCAATGAAGATAAAGAAATCAGACTACAGGTTATTTGTAACCAACTGGAAGGTATGACGACATGCATAGAAATCAAAACCTTTGTAATTCCAACTTTTCACATTTTGTTCAAATGTAAGAATGCAAGCATGGTGAAAAATAGAAAAGATACTTGCCAATGAATCATGTTTTAAACAGTAAGAACTGACAGGCCAGCCAATTTGTGGTTTATTAACAAGGGGTAATGTACACTGTAATATGAATTCATAGAAAAAGCTATTTATTCATGTACAAATTACAAATACATCAGCTGTTTTCTCCACTCTTTTGTTTAAATGTACAGAAGTTTCTTCTCTCCCATCGCTGTCCCATAGCAGCTTTACAACCTGGAAAGACTTTTCAGTAATAAGAGAAGCATGGAAAATAAAAATGCATTTCAGTCATCTCAACATACCCTACGTATGTGCTGAAGGAAGGAAAAAGTAAGGGAATACCAAGAAAGTCTTTTAGTTCTTTGTAAGACCCGTGAGACTCGGCATTGTCTTATGTCCCAGAAAACAACTAGTTTTATGATTGCATTTTACCATTCTTACAAAACAAAGACAAAATCCAACAAAAAGCTTATTCCAAAGGCTTTACATCATCAACTTTCTTTAGAACATTAAAATGTGCATATTACATGATTTGGTGATGCTGTAGTGTAGAAACAAGCTTTTCTTTATGGCAAACAGAGGAATGGCTATAGAGGACGAGAGGGAGCAGACAGTTGGTCTCTTCACAGAATTAAATATCCACAATCAGTTTGACTGGGTAGAAATTAACAACTGGATCCCCCAGCACAAGTCCATAGAGTTTGTTGATACGTCAAATGAGCAAAATGGCCTCTATAACACACATAAAACGCCACTTAAAAACAAAATAAGAAACAAACTTAGAAAAGCAACAGACAAAACATACATTTTATACAATTCTGTGTTTCCATCCCCCACATAGGCACCACATAGTAGATTAAGTTGAATCTTCATCTCAAGTAAATTACTGTTTGTTTCATGTTGTGTACACAGTGCAGAATATATGAGCTTTGATTAAGTAAGTGTGTGTGTGTGTGTGTGTGTGTGTGTGTGTGTGTGTGTGTGTGTGTACTTGTTGTATTTCTATACTTTTAAGGACCAAATGTCCCCTCATGGATTTAAAAAAAAAAAAAAAGTGATAAAGCTCTTGAAGACATACTAGTTGATCCAAACCTCTTTGTGTTTTACATTTAAAATTTTGTATTAAGATGAGGATTAGCTTTAGGTCAAAGTTGTTTGGCTTTGATTTAGTATTTACCTCTTAATGTTAACAATTATAATTCTAAATGCATACACCATAATTCAACATAAATTAACATGACTCATCAGGGACACCATCAAATGCTGAGCCAAGTAAGAAAGTGATATGTTAGTTATTCATATCACTATAAATACATAGTGATATGAATAACTAAGGACTATAAATACATTGCTGGAAATTTTGTGAGGATTCTTTCAAGCAAACGCTAGTAGCGGGGCTCAAGGGATGACAATGTCGGCTGATATATTACATTTGTGATCCTCTGACTTTGCCTCTAGCGCCACCAACAGCTTGACATTTATGATTTTCAGTATGAGAATTATAATATTATATATTATAAAAATTATAATTTGTCCAAGGCTTTGGTTTATGACTACATACTTCCAGAACTAATGACCTAATCAGCCTCAGCTGCGATTTATGTTTTGTGTTAATTAGCAAATGCTATAATGCAAACATGCCAAAACTAAGATAGAAAAAATTGCAAACATTATACCTGCATGTGGCTTAACACTCATTGGCTATGTCCAAAATCACTCTTTATTTACTACCTGGCACATTACATTTACCCTTTGCCATTTTATGCGAGTTTCTGAATGTTATACATAATACCCTCTAAACTTCCTATTGGAATGAAAAAAAGGCTGTCATGCTGGCATGTACGCTACTTTTTGCTAAATATTTCTCATGGTTGTATTAGGAGATCTGGTACAGCGCTGTCACTTAAGCTTAAGCCTTACTGCCAACAGTCTGGAAGTTGCTTCCAGTCTTCATGGTAAGCTAGGCTCTAACTGTACATAAAGCACAGACATGAAATCTTCCATCTAACTCTTGGAAAGAATGCAACTAAGCATATCCCAAAATGTCAAACTATTCCTTTAACCAAATATACCAGAGCAAGTTTCAATGTTAACAGTATAGGATGGGAAAATTCATTAACAATTAAACTGTTATACTTTTTTACAAAATTAGGCCTTAATATTGAGAGTATTTTGTAATATATAGGAAGGGTTTATTTAAAAATCTCCACATTGGAAAACCACTAAAATTATGAAAAACACAACACAAGTACTGTAAAAAAAAGAAAGTGTGTTGTAGAACAGAAGGGAATAGCAGGAAGTGAGTAAAAATACATGACATTGGTAAACAGCAGATCTGTATCTGCATTAGTGATTAGAATAAGGATTATGTTAATTCAGAGGCAAGGTTCAATGTTTATGTTCTTGAGGTTTGATTTGCTTTAGAGTTTGGGCAAAGATTAATAAATTGCTTTTCAACAGTTTAAAGGTACCCTTCCTGATTTCGTTATACGACTCCAAATCTCTAACTTTCCTCTGGGTCACTTTTGTTGATCAGCTGTGAAGTGTTTTGGGATTTGGGAGGGCTGCTGGACATTTTAAAACAAACCAGGGAGTTCAACTTTAAGGTTCGTGCTGAGGATTTTGCAGAGGCTGAATGTCAATGGACGTCCTCACAAGTATAGTAATACAAGCTTGTGCGTGTGGTTTTAGTGTCTCTTGTCACCCCCTAGTGTCCGTCCATGTTCACTGTGTGTGTTGATGTTTGGTGTGTTGCTGCCTCCACACAGTAGTTGGGTTTGTCAGAAACAGTGAAGCCCGGCAGACACAAACACTGATAGGAGCCCACTGTGTTGATGCACTTTGCATTTTTACACAACGACATCCGATTGTTTAGCTCTGAACATTCGTTCACATCTGTGGACAGAGGAGGACAGAAATTACATAAATACATGACAGTAATGACACAAAAGTTGTTCTGTGTTTTAGGTGTGTGTAACTGCCCTCTTACCAACGCAGGCCATGTGGGTCAGGTCCAGGGTGTATCCATCAAAGCAGTCACAGGTGTAACCCTCCTGAACCCGGACACACCGACCGTTCTCACAGCCATTCAGTATCCCACACTCCTCTGCTTGTAAACCCTCAAATGCCTTGAATGGATCTGTAGCACAAAAACACAAACCAACTCCTGAACTTGCCTGAGAATCATCATGTTTTTAAGTTTTCTTCGGTATCAAAATAATCCAGTGATAGCTGTCTGTACATTCATGGGTACACTGCAAACAGGAGCTGATCAGAGATCCTTCAGCATACACATATAGGCCAAAAAAGCCCCCACAGAGAGTGAGATCACAGTTAACTGACTCCATGGCAGCGTTATACTACTTCCTGTACACTGTTCAACTTTTGAGTACACTGATCAAATACATGGTTTACATGAGTGGTGCTCAATCTCAATCATTTTCTACAGTGAGATATCAGAGACAAATGTTTTCTTTCCAGCTGAGGATTCAGCTATTGCAGGACAGGAATCACGACTATGGGAACTCATTCTAACATGATAGGTTTAGTATCACAAGATGGCAGTAAAGTGCTTTGAAATGAGAACACAAGTCAGTTTGTCATCAGAGAAGCTGAACCTGCATAATTATGATGTACTGCTCAATAATCAATTTGCTTTGCAGTTCACAGTGCATTTTGCTTCACTTTCAGTAGTTTGTAGAACTCATAACTGTCCAACCAACTGTAGATGCCCAGTATAATACACACTCAGATTCTCCACTGTATTCTCCATTGTTCAGTATGGTATGTAAGGCATAATGTACAGCGAGCCGGTCATCCCCTTCAGGGCAATGAGAGACCCCTTCGCTTCGCGTCGGGGTGCGACATCGCCCTGTTGGGGATTCTTTCACAACAATGACCCGCTAGCTGTACATTATCGCGCTTATTACACGGCTACTTACTGAAGAAATCTATAATTTGACACAAAAATGGTCCGCCAGAGTCCAACATCAGAGCTGCGCCCGTAGCGACAGTCTGCTATACATAGCAACGGTCTGTTATAGAGAAATTACAGACCGCAGAATGCCGTGATTGACCAATTCGTCATTCAACACAACCGTTTAATAATAACTGCTAATTAACTCAGACCTGAGGATTTTTGTTCAGACTTTAATGTTTACTTTTTTATGTTTTCCTGAGGTCTCTTTAAAATCACTCAGATAAAACAAGAAAAAAAAAAAACGTTTGGTTGAGCTGGTCACAACTGGTCACAAATGGACATTGCTTCATTTTGTCACAAGATAAAAGGTTGGGAGCCACTTCCTTTGACCGCTACCTGGATAAACTCTATATGTAACCTTTACAATTCTTTACCTTGGCCACGTTACTAGCAAGAAGTTAGTAAAGACCCGAATAAAATCTAATTCTATAAAAACAATCCTGTGTTTCAGTGCTATTCCTCTGTTACTGTAAAGGATGCATAAAATACAAATACTCACGCTCCTCATTCTCGTAAAAAGGCAGGACAGTCTGCTGCTCAGGCGACGGTGAATAGTCTGGGCTCACTTCATATTCATGGACTGGGCTGGCAACAAGGGCATCATGACCGTACGCCCGCCGTCCGCCAAGGTTACACATGGATGCATAATCCTCTGAGAGAGAGACACAGAGAGAGAAAAGACAAAAAAAGTTCAATAAGAAATGTTAGGAGCTGCAACATTCTTCAATAATTAAAAGATCTGAGAACCCAGAGATGACGAGTTGACTCATTAATCATTGGTTCCCCAGTCTTGTTATGGCTCTATGCATGCTGAAAATTTTTGTCTGTATTTTAGTATTGGTGTAAATGCAGCTATGGCTACAGGCAGGGTCTGAAATTAACTTTTTTCACTTCCTGCCACTGTGGCAGACAAGTATTTTTGTTTTATCTGACACTTTTGAAATCTCTGTGCTAAATGAAGGAATAACATTTTACATCTGATGTCATTCAATGTTCAATATACTTTACATTAAAAACATTATATACATGGTAAATTACAGTGGTCGAATTACGCCGTGGAGGAGAATGATTATGATTATTTAAATATTTGCTTTGATTAAAAGAAATCTTGGCAAGCTGCTTAGAGCTAGTGTAAGGAAGTTAAACAGGTCATAATTCTCTCTCTAATATCTATTTTATATTGATGTGAAAACATCTCCTACAAACAACTGGATTTATTCAAGGTTCTTGCCAAAAACGTAATTTTACGAGGTTACATTTGAACACATCATGATAACGTTGTAATTTACCTTCGCCCAATAGTCTTTTTTCCTGAGCAGATTTTGAACGTCTCATAATAATAACTCAATGGCACCTCCGTTAACGTTAGTAGCTCCGCTATTTATCCAAGCAGGACTGTGCTGCCCACCTGCTGCTGACAGGTAACGTTACTAACTCTCCTCCTGTTGATTTCAACATGGGTTTGTTGTTCACATCGTTGCATTATCAGGGAGAAGTAGGGTGCACCCCTCAGGTTTAGTAGTGCCACGTTGTTTAGCGTTTTTTTTTTTCTCTCCGCTGTGTCTCCAATCCAAAACAAACTGAAACATGATACAGCGTGCTTATGCGTCATTGTGCAGTGTAACTGTCAGAAAGCATCAATAAGAGGAATAGATAGTCACAGAGACATGAGAAGCCAAGAAAGTAGACAACTATGGTTCTCTACTCCCATCACTAGCGTTTTCCCTGTCTGCCAAAGTGCTACTGCCAACAATTTACCCGCAATTGGTGGGTGGCGGGTGCTAATTTCAGACCATGGCTATAGGGAATAGGTGATGAAGAGTGTGTGAAGAGTCAGGGACAGTGATAGGGTGGCCAATATTGAAATTAAATCAATGAATTCAATTTAAATTTAATTTGCCATTGGTGTGGATGACTAAATTTAGTTAAACTAACACATAATTCAGGGTTACACTCACACGTACAACATTAATTTGTGAAGTTTTAATTTTGATTGTGTCAAACACTTGGTCTTTGGTATGAGGAAATCAAGTTTTTATGATTCCAGCAAATCATCTGGTAGTTTTTTATTTTGTGTCTTACAGTCATCTCTGAGCTAAGAATTGCATTTACAATTAAAAGAATTGGCCCACTGTAATTGAAACATGTTGGCATCTCAAATGCTCAACAGCCACTTTACATGAGTGAGTTCCCTTGTGTCAGTGCTGGCAAACACTGCTCATCAAACACAACTGGTACAACAGAATGTAAGACACATAGACGTCCATCATGATGTACATGAGCCTGCGCTAACAGTACATACATGAGATCAGTGTGTGTGCTGTTGTGTAGTGTGTACCGGTGTTTCTGGGTGGACACAGGGCACAATCCATGCCCCAGGCTTCTCCATACAGACAGCAGCACTCTGTGTATGTGGTCTTCCTGTTGGGACCTAGCGGCCGCGTGCACGCCATAGTTTCTGTCAACGTCTGCCAGCAGATACCCAAGTAGTCTATCTGCACCGCCTCATGTTGCTCTGCAAACACACACAAAGCATTACTACATAACACAGTGTTGCGAGTTATATGCTCTGCTTCCATCCAAATAGGTTTTTGTCAATTAATTGAAATGTGATTTATACCAAATACAAATAAATTAAGTACATTTCCATGATTGGGCTAAAGCAATAAACTGAATCAATTTTTCAACATGTATTAATTTGTATTGGCTACAAAATTTACGGAAGGCGATTGACAATGGTAGTTAGTACAACAAGTTCAACATATTTACATTTAGTAGGCCTTACATTCAAGATTGTGATACTAAGATATTGAAATTTGATTTGGTCTGTAAGTAACTACACAATTAGGCAACATAATAAACAAACAACAACAAAAAAGGGGTCGTGTCTGGAAGGTAACCCACAAATTGCAAAAACTTGCAAAAACTCTTGAGAGACTCGCTGCCTGATGACTTATCCTAACCTTAACCATTCCAGATCAATGCCTAAAGTTAACTATTCAAGGTCAATACCTAACCGTAACCATTCAAGGTCAATGCCTAACCTTAACTATTCAAGGTCAATGCCTTACCTTAACCATTCAAGGTCAATGCCTAACCTTAACTATTCAAGGTCAATGCCTTACCTTAACCATTTAAGGTCAATGCCTAACCTCAACCATTCAAAGTCAATGCCTAACCTCAACCATTCCAGGTCAATGCCTAACCTCAACCATCTTGCGAGAGTTTCTCAACTTGTAGGTCACCTTCTAGACATGAACACAAAAGGTAATGACTTCGCACAATGCAGTTCAGTAGAAAACAAAAAAAAAAATCACACAAAATTACAAATGGCTGACTTCCTGTTGGGTTTAGAGCATGGCCTCAAGAGACTTTTTTTTAAGTCTACATGTGATACATGTGCCTACCAAATTTCGTACATCTAGGTGAAACGTACTGCTAGGGCTGCTTTGTTGAAATTTTGTAGGGGGCGCTATCAGTCCCCCTGGGCCCCACCCAAGCACAAGAACTATATCAGATAACATATTTTAGCACTTTTAATGCTTGTGCCAAGTTTCATTAGTTTGTAAGCATCTCTAGCTCTTGAAAAACAACTTCCTGTTTCATGGCAAATGATGTGTTGCCAAGGCAAGGGCGTTCAACGCACTATAACGCTTATAACGCATGAGGAATTTGGAGCAGATTGCTTAATGTAAGCCAAAGTTACAACAACTTCCTGTTTTTTTGCAAAAGGTGCTTTGACTTTGAAAACTGTTAGGGGGGCGCTATTGAGGCAATTTGCCACCCCCGAGACCCAAGTCCCACACGTGCCAACTTTCATAGCTTTGTTTGTAGCCAAGGCACCTCAAAAATGCGCTCAAGTTCTAAAAATAAAAGTCATAAACAATAATCCTTACAGTTTCAATAGGTCCTCGCAGACTGACAGTCCTTGGGCCCCAATAATAATTAAAGCAGCAAGCCCTTGCACCTTCCCGTGCGTCCAGGCTACTGGCGGAACGCCGGTGGACATGGCCAGGCACAGTGAAACCGGACCTCTGCTGAGTGCAATGATGCCTATGATGGTTTACTGAGATTTTATTTTTTAGGGAGTGATGCACAGCCTTGGAGCGAGCACTGCCAGAGTTGTTACATCAAGGCTAACCATGTACTTAAAGTATTAATTATTGGAAAGGAATTTGTTTTTGGAGCCAAAGTTTGACAATTTTTTGGCTGAAATATTGCGAAGACTTTAAAATACAGAAACTAACATAACATGGGGATTGGAAGAATTTCCGTTATTTTTTGCAAATTCAAGAATTTCCTGAAGGGACATTTTTAGAATGTGTGCATGGGATATAAAAAAAAGTTTTTCTCACCAGCCACCTCAGGAATGAAGACACAGCGGTTACTGTTGGGGTCCAACACCATGGGATGTGTACAGAAACACATGTATGAGCCATCTGTGTTCAAACACTGTCCACCAGCACACACTGACTCATCCAGACACTCATTGATGTCTACAGGAAAGAAAAGCAATCAGAGAAATTTAATGGAAAAATAACTAAGAGGACTTTCTTCATGTCAGCTGCACTTCATCGCCCTACATTGCCTTGGATCAATGCATTCACACACACACACACACACACACACACACTAACTATTCAGCTATAAATACCTCTTGTGCCGAAAACCCACTCTTGCCAACCAATTCAACTCCCACTTCCTCACAAATGCTTGCTCCTACAAAAACAGTTTTTGCAGCATCAACACAGCAGTGAATGAAAACCTTCTTAATGCTATGTTAATTACATTTTTCAGGTTGAAGATTATAAAAAGTGATACATCTGTTTAACCATTGCTGCCATCTGTAGTGCCAGGCAGTAATTGCTGCAATGTTTTTACAATTTTTTTCCCTCCATCACAGCTGTGTGGTAAAAGCTTTTATGTGTAGCACTGTTCACTGGTCTTCTCTTAATTTACCATGAAAGACCTTCCTGACTGGTGAATGTCTCTGGTGCGCATGCTCTGCCCATAGAGCAAGCGCGTTAATATTCTGCAAAAGTAGCACAACAAGAAGGGTTGTGTACATACTGTACATATGTAATCAACCCTCAACCGTGATTGGCCGGGGTTTCAGGGCCTTAAGCAGGAAAAAGCGAATACTGCTTTTTTTCATGATTTTGAAACCTAATTATCTATATTTGTCGATTTTTTTTAATCATTCAAATTTGACTGAGTGGTTAATAACACATTTTTCTGTGGTGTGACAAACACAACACATGTATTTTTGCTTTACCCAGACATTAAGGTCCACTTGCTAGGTTTTTCTGGAGCTTTCAACTGCATCTCACGGTCCTCACACACACAGTTTTTTCCTGAGCATTTTTAAGATTTATAATCTGTGCTTGCTTCAAATTTTAGAGTGAGAGTTCTTGACCTTGAAAATAGTAGTTTAACAAAATAATCTAAACTCAAAGTTCACTTACTAAGTTTTTTTCCGGACCAGTTGAAAAAGCACCCTCTCTCTTTTCCTCACTTTTCCTGTCACTCTAGAACCACAATCGTTAGTAAAAGGGGAAAAAAATGCACAAACGTATAAAAATAATGAACTCCCACGCTTAAATATAAAATATTAAAATATAAAATCTGCAATCGATCACTTTGAGCAAATATGATAAAAACCTATATTTATGAAACTGTCTCATTTTACAGCTAAACAGTACACTACGAGATGTTTCTGAAAACATTTGAGGAAAGAAATATGCATTACAGTAACAGAATATTGATTCATATTTGATCAACGCTGCCTAGTTTGACTGTTTGATCAGAGATTATTTTCCAAAGGTCAACACATTTTTAATTCTCACACTTAATTTGAACTAGAATGCTAATGTCTTCAGTCTTTTAATTTAGAGTATTCTATTTAAATATGTGATAGTTGTGCGACCTGTCTAGGGTGTACCCCGCTTTCACCCAATGTCAGCTGGGATCGGCTCCAACCCCCCCCCCCATGACCCTGAATAGGATAAGTGGTTACAGATAATGGATGGATATTTAAATATTTAGAACCTTTTCACATTCTCCACAAACGGCTATAAAGCCATGCACTGTGAAAGTATTCTAGATATTCACTAAACTGCCACAGAAACGTTTTGAGGTTGCAGCCTGAATCCTGTTTTTGATAGCTTCGCAGCAAAAATATAACAATGTAATTCAAAAAGGTATTAAAAGTAGATGTGCATTCCTCCTGGTTCAGACATCAGTCCAATCTGTGGTCGGTCTGCTGCCGTAGCTACTGTGCTCTATACCCTGCCCTGTCTGATTGGTGTGTTGTTAATGTAACAGATCAGCAGAGCGCTGGTCTGGTTATGGTGATTCTAAGCTGCAGCAGGGAGAGCAGAACATTCAAACACACCGTCAGATTTGACAGCAATTTATCAGCAGAGTTTTCAAAGGCAATGGAGGAAACTTTCTCTCTCTCACACACACATTACATACACACATACACAGACAAAACACACACAGCATTTCTGTTTGCTGTGTATCATCCTGACCTCTGCACTCCAGTTTGGCAGGGTCGTAGTCCTGTCCGGTCTTGCAGTAACACTCGTAGCTGCCCACAGTATCCAAACAGAAGCCTCCTTTACACACCTCCTGGCCAAACAGTGTACATTCATCTGCATCTGCAGGCAGAGAGAAGAGTTTAATTTGGCTTTAAAAGTGTTACGATGGAGAGCCAGGAGTAACTGTACAGTGGCTTTATGTAGAAGTACAATGGATCCATGTGGGATAGCTGTAACATTAACATATTTAGGTATAATCTGCATGTAGTATTAATGTAGCATTAGCATACAGACACAGATACATTATATCATCATCCTCATATCATTTTCTCTGCGTCACGTGTCTGATAGTGCTCCAGGAAACAGACACACCGTATGTATTTCCATGGAAACCATATCAGCAAACAAAGTGTGTAAAAGTTTATGATTAAGTGATTCCTTATAAACAATAACAAAAGACAATTGTGGTTTCGTATAGAACATGTTTTTTTGTTGTTGTTTTTTTTAACCCTGAGCCGCTGTGGTAAGGACTCAGCCTTGGTACATGGGATGCCCGCCCTACCAGGTGAGCTACCGGGGCGCCCACACAGAACATGCTTTAGTGTTTGCATTGAATGTTTTGATCAGCGTTGTCTCCGTGCAACCCGTTCTCACTCCCAACTCTAATATATATTGTATCTATTATAATATGAATTCATATATTAATTACAATTAAGTAATTCATTAATTGACACACACCGCTGAGCTACATCTCAAATTAATCTTCAGGTTCCCAGCTTTCAGACGTCTATGTGACATATACTGCTGACCTGCAATTTCCACCCCAACAACCCCCTGTTCCCCTAAAAAAAAAGACAAAAGCGGGTCTGAGTGGGTCTCAGAGGGTTAAGTCATGTACAAGTAGCTTAGTTTTACCTTTGTAGCTGTCAGCTGTGGAGACTCCATACAGTACGTCTCCATTGGGAATAAAACCTTTTCCGGATGGACACATCTGATTGAGCTGGTCTGAAAGGGAACCAACATGGAAGTTTGGAGGTTAAGAGTCCATCGTGCACTGAGGCGTGTGTGTTTGCATAGTATATGCTGTAAGGTAAACTTAAACTGTGAATGTTTTGTCATGGTAGGTGCTTCCTGACATTTTGTTACCAGAATAATACAGAAGAACAGAAATGGACTAGTTCTTGGCTAGGAACAATTGCAAGGCAATCACTGGAGACTACCGTTACTGCCACTCCTCTCCAACTACTGTCCTAAACTGGCCACTCAGAGTCAACTTGGAAAATGTGTTGCTCTGACCAAAACTGTAGATCAACTTTAAGCCAGTTTTGAAGAACTGAAATTCTAAACTATATCATTAATCCACATTAACTCCATAAAAGTAGTCTCGCAACTAAAAGAACTTCTTGGTGGAAACCTGGCTTAAGGTATTAAAATGATGCTTTTAAAACCTTGTGGTATACTGTGTTACTGAAATATAGCCAAAGGGTGTGTCGAGTAAAGATACTGAGATACTAAGAGTGTATCTGTGTTTTATCGTCCAGCTTCTTTTCTACTTCTTCCTCCTCCTCCTCCTCCTCCTCCCCTAACCCACCTGTGCCGTTGACAGGACAGGGATACACCTCACAGTTGTCACCCCATCCAGCTCCAAGTGTGCAGCAACACTCCTGCAGGGTGACATGGCTGGTCAGCACACTCTCACACAGGTTCTCATTGCTCAGATGATAGTAGCACTCCTTACGCTCCACTGATGACACTGAAAGATGAATAAAGGAAGAGAGGGAGAGAAGAAAGAACATATGAACACCTGATCCTCGAGTTGGCCTCAAATCCAACCAGTTGTTTCTGTCATACTTGTGTGCTCCTTATGTGCAATGCTGCCAGAGAGAAAAAAACAAACTTTCTACATGCTGCATTGCACACAATAGAAGTTTTGAATGTACCAGTGAAGGTTTTCATTTCTCATCAGAGATTTTCCCAACTGATTCAGAGCAAGATAAGGTGTAAAGTTCTGAAGTGAAATAGTTCGGCTGTGGAACCGCCTGGTCCAGTTGCCAGAGGAAAGGCTGAACAAAAAGATCTTTAACTGGGACTCAGCACCCATGGTCAAGAGAGGTCTCTGCAATATTTTCTCTTTCTGATTTATATTTCATTTTCAGGAATAATTTGCAGTGTAACATAAATATAGTCAAACAAAAACTACTAAAGCTCCATAAGGAACAATGGAAGGTTGAGATTTGGAATAAGCCAAAACTCAGAATCTACATTCAAACCAAAGAGGATTATTATACTGAACCTTATATAAAATATAATTTACAGAGAGGGCAGAGGTCCTTACAGTTATGTGCTCTGTTAAGAACTGCTACTTTACAGCTGGCAATTGAAGTACGTAGATACAAAGGTACACCTGAAGAGCAGCGTTTGTGTTTTTTGTGATCTTGGTGTGTTTGTGGATGAATTTAATTTTATGTTCCATTGCCCTATGCACAGTGACTTGAGAAATCATCTGTTTTTGAGGACAGATGAGGAATTGAGGAATTGAGGAACCCGGATCTGTTTTGGTTGTTTGAAGGTTATATGTTGAGTTGGCTCTTTAATGAGGAGATTTTTGTCTTACCAAGATTAATATAAAATGCATGGGAACTAAGACAAAGAACACTGTATCCGTCATAAAAAGACCTTTTTGTAAGGGAAATTGAATGTTCTGACATTTTCTTATTTTCTTTCTTTCTTTCTTTCTATGAATTTGTAGAACTGTATGTTATGACTGATCATGTGGCCCTTCTGTACCAATGAATGTGTTAACATTACATAATTTTGGAGCCCCTTGAGGTATTAATTATCGTTACATATTTAGGTATCATTTAATGCATTTATGCTACACTACTGTATGAAGTTTGTGTACTTCAATTTACTGACTTGTATGGAGAAATACCAAAAAAAAAACATGTAAACACCCTGATGTCTTCATTTGTACAGAAGCTGAAGGTGGGTCACCTGTGGCGATGGGCTCACACTTGGCGATCATGACGTTGTAGTCCTGGCCGCTGGGACACACGCAGAGGAAGGAACCATCAACATTCACACACTGGGCTTCTCCACACACGCTGCTCAGCAGCTCACACTCATTCACATCTGTGGAGAAGGAACACAAGAACATGTTGATAAATGTTATTTTGAATTAATCTGTTACGTCAGATACGCACGAGTCACACAACTGAAAGAGATGTGTCTATAACAGTTGTAGCAGTCAGTCAATCGGTCTGTACTGATCTATAAATGAATGGCCGATTCTTCCAGTAGGTGATGAATCTGCAGGCTTGATTTTAGATTTGAGAAGTGCTGCACCAGAGCGCGATGATGCATGGTCATCCACTGTGTTAAACCTTGATTAAATAAATAACCACCCACTTCTACAAACTTTAGACTGGTCAGTTATATCTCAGTATTCTATTTGTGTGGCAGATGTCAGATTACTGGGGCTCATGTTTTGTTAGTGAAGTGCGTTATAATGCACTGCAAGAAAAGGCATCTATGGTCTCACATCATCTACCATAAGATGTGATCAAACACACTATGATGTGATATAGCACAATTCTGACTGAAATAGTCTGATATTGGTCCAGTCATATAAAAAACTTCAACAAACTATAATTGCTTGGATTATTCATTTGCTCTTATTGAACAAATGCTATTGTAGCTTAAATCTGATACACGACCGCATGCGGTGGTTATTGTGCCCATAGATCTAATATGTAGGTCACTGTGTGGCAACATTAAAGATGCAACATTTGCAGAATGAATTTGGACTGTAAGTATCCTCACAAACAAAAACTCAAGGTAAGAAACCTGAAGAGAAGAAAAATCAAATCAAAATCCATTTGACTTGTATTTGGCACACTTGATTCGGTTTGGCATGGGAAGCAAAAGGAGGTCTGACCAAGTAAAGAGGACTCTGGCCTGATG
This sequence comes from Sebastiscus albofasciatus, assembly GCA_916701655.1. NCBI lineage: Eukaryota > Metazoa > Chordata > Actinopteri > Perciformes > Sebastidae > Sebastiscus > Sebastiscus albofasciatus. The sequence goes on along the minus strand of CAKAOI010034250.1, from coordinate 61,540 downwards.
TCTTGAGATGAAGTATCGCTAAACACTAGGGATACACAGATTTACACATTCAAGAGCATTTCAAACCATCTCTGTGACAGCAGATTCACACAGCAAGGGGGAAAAATATGATATTCTTTGAAATAGTGAAAAAGGACAAAGATGAACCCTAATGAACTATCTTTTTTTTCTATTTCAAGCTTTATTTATCTAAAGTCAACTGAGCCATTTCATTTGGACCTGCATGGATAGTGACGATATCTCTTCTGCTAGACCAAATAATAATTATCATTTCTCCAATGGATCTTCCAAGAAGAGTAGACTAAAGTTGCTGGAAGGTGCAAAGTGACTTAACACACTAGTTTGCGTAGAATATTTTGCAGTGTGCTCTCACCATCTTGGCTGAGCAATGGGACGTGGGAAGTGTGAATTGGATTAGAGAGTAAGAACTTCAAATAGATGTGTGAATCATCAGCCATATTGCCAAATCTTTGGCCATGAAGGCATTATCATTTTCCTTAATGTTCAGACAAAGAAGCTTGATGGGTTGCTCAATGTTTCAGAGAAATACATTTGCTGGAGCTGCTGGAGTTTACAGTTGCTAAACCCAATAATAAAGATGTCAAACTGGTAATGTTGCTACAAAGACTCCTTGGGGAAAATGAAGAGGATGAAAGAAGAGAGATGGGAGAGAAAGAAGGGGAAATCACAGGAGGAGAAGGAAAGATATAGAGAATAGAGATAATGAAGTAGTGTAAAAGTAAAGAACAGGAGAGAGGAAACCAGAAAAAAAGTTGGCTGATAAGAGGAGAGGAATAGATGGAGGGGAAGGAAGACAGAGAGACTGTACACATTCTGAATGGTTAGTGGTACACCACCACTCTTGGTTTTCAAGGATTGTGTGTGTGTGTAAGTGAGTCCATCTGTGGTAGCCGCAGTGATGGTTTGGCAGTGAACAGGAGGCAGCTGGCTGGACTGAACTTCTGTGGGGCCCAGCAGCACTGCCAAAGGACAGATGGGAAGTGTGTGTAAGTGTGTATAGAGCAAATACTGTATTGAGGTATGTGAATAAGAGTGTGCTGTATTTTATGTGTCTGTGTGTGTGTGTGTTTTGGTGGGTTAGTCACTGGGAGACCTTTTGTGGGGGAAGTTTTCTATCATGGTTCAGCAGGGGGAAGTCTGCTCCAACAGTCCTTCCTGCTGGAGGAAAGTGCACTAGATCGGAGCTGCAGAGGCCCAGTTAATGTGGGGAAACCGCCATTACCCATCAGCTCAGACTCATTCCAAACCAAACTTGAGGAAAACCGCTGATTTTCAACATTAGTTCCATGTATTCCTCGTTGGGATAGTGTGTCTGCATTGCTTGGCAATGTTGCTTTCAATGATTATCTGAGAGAAACAACTAAGGTCACAGCAGGGTTAACACCCTAAATTCTCCAAAAATGGTTGGGGCCTTCATTTACCTCAACGAAGGAGAAAACCAGGCCTTTTTTGAGATGTATTATTAGACTAGAAAAGTCCAGACTGTATGAAGAAAAATGATGTGTCCACTTCTGTCCACAAATTGCTGTTAAAATGTTTCAGTATCTTTAAATGTTTTGGTACATCTTTCAGTAATATCAGTAATAGCTCAAGTTGAAGATATCAAAGGAAATCAGGTTGTTTTTGAAGTTGAAGCACTACAAAATGTCAAAGTGGCAGTTGAAACATACATACTGAAAAAACTTGAGGTGGCAGTTAGGATCGAATTGCTGAAAGAAGTTGAAATCTTGGAACTGCTACATAAAACTGAAGCTTAAGTGTAAGCAGCAAGTGAAGTTAAGGTATCAGTTGAAGTGAATGTGCTGAAAGGAATTTATGGTGCTTGTTGAAGTGTAAGGATAAGTGTAAGCAACACTGTGACGTTCAGTATCCCACCTCCAGGGGCAGCCGCCAGAGATCAAAATCTAACCAAAATATCTTGGAAGATGCCTTAGTAAAAGTTCCCATTTACCCAAATGCAGTGGTGTAACAATCTTTGGCAATGTGGTTCCAGCCGCGGCCCAATGGCTATCCAAGCCCCACCAAGAGACTCTTGAGGAACTGCTATGGATGAGCCATCCCACATGTTAATTGGAGGTATACATATACAGTATACCTAGAGAGACTTTGCTTACAGTGGGAATGAGGGTAGTGCAAAAGGTGGTGTGCAAAACCAGCATAACAGAAAGTTCCATGTCATTTATTTATGGCGGAGTGTCGAGGATGAGTTGATTCTCACAGTCTGAGTAAAGAAGCTGCTCTGTAGTCTGGTGGTACTGTATGACAGCGGATACTTCTGTATCTCTTGCCAGACAGCAGCAGGGTGAACAGGCTTTTGCTGTGGCGGGTATTGTCTTTTAATATCCTTTGGGCTCCGCGCTGGCACCTCACCTCTTTGATGACACTGATACTCGGTAGATGGTAGGGGTGGAAATGTCTACTTCCATCCCAATACAATATTATATTGATTCTTTGGACAACGATACGATATTTGCCGATATCACAAAATCTGCCCAGATACAATTTCGATTTGATTCAATTCAGGGGCCTGCGATCAATATGAGATGATATCATCTGCCCATTTAACGTTATCAGTTACATTTATATCAACTCACAAAAAGCAACTAAAATATGATTTGACAACTTTATTACTGGGCTCTTCCAATCATTTAAATGAAAAACAATCTATTGTTTTTAATAAAAACAATAAAAATCAACCTCCTGTTGTTGGAGGTTACATAATGTAACCATAATGATCCCAAGTCATGATCCCAAGTCACTCCAGGCTCACATGTAGCGTCAGCAGACTTCACCCCCTGCGGCATAGTGTCCCCGCTTTACCTATGGAGGTGGCACTAGGCTCAACCCTAGTGGCACTGCCAGCCCCACCACCAGAGGACAAAGCTTCACCAAAATGTCTGGAAAGTTGCTTTGGTGACACCTATGTTCCTGTCTGCCCAGGCACAGTGAATCTCAGGTGTTTCATCGGACAGTGACATGCTGCTTCATTAGTGCAAGTTACCCCAACATCCAAAAATCATAGGAGGAAACTTCTTTGTTGCAGACGGCAAATGTAAACATCATATTTGACAATGAACATGTAGCGATAGATGCGAGGCTGGTGTGGAGTGTTTAATTTTCTGTGAAGTATTGTTCAATTTTGCAGCTTGTTTGTCCTTAAATAAATGTATATGACATCATTTACCAGTTTTCTGTCTATTACTTGCAAACTAATACATTAAGCTGGATCTGGACTGTAAGCATACAATTTAAAGTTTATGTGGGGGTCTGATTGTATTCACATGCAAATACACTATAAAACAATATACTACAATACTTCCATCTTAATATACAGTATGCATACCAAAACCTCAACACTTACCCACACAGTCTTGGCCATCCTGGGACTCCTGGTAGCCCTGCTCACAGAGACATTGGAAGGAACCCAGTCTGTTCTCACAGAAGCCACGAGGACCACAGAGTGTCTCATTGAGCCCACACTCATCAATATCTGGTGAACAAACAAACAAAGCCATGACAAGTCAACATGTTTTTTCCTCGAATGATTTTTAGTTTTCCTTGTGATTTGTTCCATCCTTTCCCTCTGTATTATCTGTTTCTCTAACATCTTATTTTATTTTAGATTTCTTCATTTTAAAACACTTTAAATTGCACTATGGTGTATGAACATTTGCTTCAGAAATAAATGCTAATTCCAGATGGAAACTCACATACACACACACACACACACACACACACACACTCAGCAATACACAAAACGTATCCTGTGTTTTCCTAGGCCTTCCAAACAGATCAAAGAAGTGACATGAAAGGTGAAAATTGAAGGGCAGTAGATTAAACAGAATAACCTTGCAATTGAAGCAGCTGGTGTAAAAAGTTGTAAATAAGACACAAATGAGCTGGTTTCATAAACACACACTAACACTTGAGTCACACTCTCATCCCCTTACATAAATCAGGCAGAGCAACAAATATCCCTCCTCGTCTAGACAGTCAGCTCAAAGGCTCCCGTCTGTTTCTTTTCCTCTCATTTCTTTCCCTTTCTCTCTGTTTTTTTCTGAGGCAGGAAATGGCATTAAAACAGCTCTGGCACAGGGGCCAAGACTCATGCCATGATGGAAAAATAGGAGCAGCACATATATGAAAGAACTTGAAGATTTTTTTCACATTTTTCTTTCTTGTGGAGGCATGGACATAAGGATGCAGACAATGACAAAGGAAAGGGGGATGGAAGTAAAGAGAAATAAGTGATTGACCGTCACTTTAACATTGCTTTTCATTTGCAAACATTTTTTCAGCGTTGATACTGCGTTGATCTTATCTTCTAACATAGCATGCAAACGTGCTCACAATGATAATACTAACATGCTGATGTTTAGCAGGTATATGTTAATCATGTTCATCATCTTTGTGGTAACCTTTAGCACTAAACACAAACTGCAGCTGAGGCTGATGGGAATGGTATTTGTTTTGCATACATTTGCTCATAAATCAAAGTATATTTAATTTAATTTCATGGTTTATTTGATAGGGACAGATACAGTGTACATAGACACTTAAAAACGTCTATCTGATGCAAGTAAGTAAGCTTTTAGCGGATGCTATTTTGCAACACCTGTCCCTAGAAGGGCTTATGCCTCCGCCAACCAGTCAAGTTGCCGCCTACATCCAACATGTCATCACTTCATCATTTTATCTTATTAGATATTTGTGTGAAATTGTCATAATTAGAAAATGTATTCTTGAGTTACGGCCAATAACTGTTTTGTGAGGTCACAGTGACCTTAACATTTAACCACCAAACTCTAATTAGTTCATTCTTGAGACCATGTGGACGTTTGTGACAAATTTGAAGAAATTCCTTCGTTCCTGAAATATTGCATTCATGAGAATGGGTGGGACGGACGTACAGACGACGCCGGCGCAGAGGAATAATAACACATCAGTGAGCCACACTGTTGCACTGGGTGACATGCCCCTTCATTACTCCCCCTTCATTATCATAACTTCTTTTATGATTTGACGCTATATGAAAATAAATTCAACTGAATTGAATTGAACACAAACACTGTCATTCATTTTGACTCATCCCACATACACTGTCCTGCTGCTACAAACACTCACGAGCACCAAATGTGGATTAATCCGCCGTTGAAAATAGTCCCCAACAAATGCACTATTACCTCCTTTTTAAAAAAAATTATATTATGTATTTGTGACCAGATTCATCTCTGTATTAGAAACCAAAGGGCTTGTAGCTGAGTGTCACGGACAGTATATAGTACTGAGGGACTAACACATTGTTGGGTTTGATCTTTTCATGGGATTCGTTGAAAATAAGAAAAATACAGAATTAAGTCAGCCTCATCCTTTAAGAGTCAGTATCAGCATGCTGATAATTTCACAACCCTAAACATAGACCATTAAATTAAAACTACAAAGGGCTTTATCCTAAATATGATCCCATGTGATTTTTTAATAAAATGTATACAGGATTTAAGAATTAGTTACATATATTTATGTTTCAAAAGCAAGTTCTAATGAATGAATGAAATCCCAATCATGTGTTTGCGTGTATGTGTGTGTACGTGCGCGTGTGTGTAGGTGTGTGTGTATGTACCATGTGTGTGTGTGTCTTACCATCACAGGAGGGCGTGTCGAGGTTGACAGTGAATCCGCTCTCACACTCACACAGATAGGATCCCTCTGTGTTGAGACACTCGCCGTGGGGGTAACAGAGCTCTGGTTCATCCGCACACTCATCAACATCTGGGAGGACAGAGACAGAAATCCACTGAGAGGTGTGTGTGTGTGTGTGTGTGTGTATGTGTGTGTGTGTGTGTGTGTGTGTGTGGTCTGATGGTGAGAGGTTGTATCCATGCTCCAGAGCTCACCTCTGCAGCTGGTGCCGTTGATCTGTCGGTATCCCTGGGGGCAGGTGCAGGTGTAGGAGCCCATGTTGTTAACACACTCCCCTACAGTCTCACAGGGCCTGGATTCTTCTAAACACTCATCCACATCTGGAACATACATCAGTCTTATGAGCGTGTTTTTTTTTTAGGTTGAAACAGATATTTAGAGAAATAATTAAATGATTTAAGAGATGGATTTCATTCCTCACATAATTGAAATTGAAATTGTGAGGATTATTAGGGCCCGAGCACCGACGATTTATTTCAGATTTGGTCAGTAAAATCTAAAGACCTTTGTGATGAAAGGTTATTAAAAGTTTGAGCTTTCATAAGTTTGTAATATGATCCTTAAAATGTGTATACAGCACCGATAGTGTTATATATCATACCGTCACAATGGTCTCCAGCGGAGGACACTCTGAAACCTGGTCCACACTGACAGATAAAGGAGCCTTCAGTGTTCTGGCAGTGGCCCCTGGTACAGACTTGCTGATCCTGGCACTCGTCTATATCTGAAACACAAAACAATGAAATGATACGTCACATAAGCAGAATGCAAAGGTTCATGCAATTGCATTTCGCTCACATTTTTGACCAGCACTTTAGTTGCTTAACAGTAGATAAATAATGTGCTAAAAGCAGTGAATTGCCTTGGTAAAATCATATAAGTTAACTGAGGTTAGTGAGGTCTGTGGTTTATAGCCTGAGTGCTAGACAGTGTTCAAGGGCTGAACACTTCAGGTAAACACAGGCAGAATAATAATTATTATTATTATATTGGTATACAGTACAATGGCAGTGTTGAGTGGTCTTTATTAATAAAAAATTGTTTATGTGGCACCAAAATCAACTGTAGAGTAAATATTGAAGTTCAATAATTTGTTGATCCAGATCATGAACTCCAACGGCTCCAGGGTAACTCTGAAAAGGTTTATAAAACCAGGAAGTAATGTCTCCATTTTGATCAAGTTTCAGTGTGGCATGCATAAACAACAAAAGTCCCCTTGGTAAAATAATATTGACTATATATATTGACTAAATGGCGGTTTTCACCCTTTCAAAATTAAGTACTTTAAAAGACAGGCAGTGCAGACAGGTTCAGGATTCAGTTTTAGGTTTCCAAAATAGGTCTAAAACCTCCTCTTCCTGAGACTGTTTTTGTATTGATCTTATTAATAGACACCTTGGTTGCATAGCCACATCATTATAAACCTCTCAAAGAAGTCATAATAAGATCCCTCAGCCTCTGCAGATGAGGAAAAGAGATTTTATTGCAGCTCTGGGGAAACAACCATCATGCAGGTTTGCCCTCACAGCCCTAATTCGGTATCCTTTTGGTGGGTGGGGAAAGCTGCGTTGAAATGGCAGGAAACCACGTAATGACAGAGTGCCTCAAATTTATATCCCGTAAGGGGGACGAAGCAGGGAGGAGGGTGGTGCAGACGCTGGTAACAGTGTGGTCACTGGTCTCGTCCAAAATTCCACTGACTTATAATTCTATTAGTATGCACTTGTTAGTATGCAGAACTTACGTTTGACCAGGTGTTTGACCAAGTGTTGACCAGTGCCAGAGGCTGTGGTTGTGCGGTGTCATTTTGTTTTGATATGAAATATGCAAACATGTGCTGATACATTTTTATGCCCTGCTAGCAGAAGGAGTGAATCCGTCAATAGGTCCATACATCCATCCCACACTCCCTCACATGTGCTTTGTGACATAAATTATTGAATGGTGCCAGTCCGTCTGCATCGTCTGCATTTGGGTCCTATCCCTGTTGCCACCATGACAATATATTTCAGGGTTGACAGCACAGATGGGCCAGAATTTGACAACTCCTAAATGTAATTTAATTTCTTCATTTATTTATTTCTTTTCTCTTATTTATTTTGCCTCAGTTAGGAGTACTTGATTCATTTTTTTCATGGAAATAATAAAGAATAATATGGAAAAAATAATAGCTCAGACGAAGATTATCATAAAAGTGACTATTCCATCCACTACTTTCCTGGTAGCGAGTAATGAACAATACAGACAGTAGGGACACTAGTGGCAAGGCTTTAGACTTTTAGTCTCGATTATTCCCCACTGAATGCCAGGTATATAAATTACACTGGTCTAAAAAGCAAAAGACAACTCACTTACATAAAAAAACATTCAAAACATTAAGATATTCATAGTTCATGCTGTCACGTGACTTTTCAATCGTGTGATTCCATGAAATGGCAGCACAAACACTCATTCAGGACTCATTACATCAGTTTCTGCTGCAACTGCAAACTGGGGGCGTCTTACGCACGTTATGCGTGTTTGTATATGCATAGGAAATTGTGTGTGCGTGAGAGAAACAGAAAAAAATCATGTGAATGTAACAGAGTCTTTCAAAAAAGCACCAAAATATGCTTTGGCAGCATGAGCCGTGGGTACGTACCAAAACAATTGGTTCCCTCTTCATCGACGAGGAATCCCTGCGGACACACACACAGAAAACTGCCCTCTGTGTTCTTGCAGCGACCGTGAAAGCACAAAGATGGGCTTTCCAAACACTCATCTACATCTGGACAAACACAACATAGGACAGCATCAGTATACAATTGACTGGAACCCAAAACTTAACCCCTTCATAGCTGAAGATGCTAACACCCCTATTTGTCACTTTGTTGTAAAAAAAAATTTGATGTTAAAAGAAAATATCAAAGTGATATAATTTGTCATCAGAGATAAACCATGGCAGTGTCTTGTTGATGGTAAGATATGCTCTGTTCACCCACCAGAAGGTGCTATAATAATAACCATGGATGTATTGTGTGAACTGGATACTGCGCTACACAATGGCACCCTATTCATTCTAATGAAAGTTGCTCACTGAGAGCATAAACAGAGAAGTTGTTGACTCTTGACTCCTTGAGCTTCAGCATGTTTTGGGCCATATGGGGACTACTGTCCTTCTCTGGCCGAGCCACTTAGGCAAGTCTTGCTCTGACTGAGCTGGCTTCATGTTGGCTCCCTGCACACATGAATGGTATACAAACTATACAAAAAAAAATGTATTCATCATTTTAGAGCCATTCTTTTTGTAATTATTTTGCACAATGACCTCTCCACCTCCCGCCGGAACTCTAACTGCAGGTCGAAGGCAGCAGTAAAGCCAGATCTGGGTCTGTCTGTGGCGGGCTGGTTGCTGCCGGAGACCCCGCTGGAGTCTGAGCTGAAAGAGTTTCTGGTGAACCTGCAGGATTTCTTCCGATCGGCATTAAGTATAACTATATAGAAATAGCCAGTCTTCTCACTGATGGTTTTGTTTGCTTATGTAAGTCATATAGAGGCATCAGTATTAAATTGAGACGGTTTCATAACAAAGTCCTCACAGTAACAATGAAACTTAAATAAATAAATGGGGTGCCATTCAATCGAGTGAAAAAGACCACTCCAATGCAAGTCATCCATGGGTTTAACCTGAGCTGTATGACTCATTAATGTACATGAGAAGGTCTAGAGGACAATAATCCAAACAACTTGAGTTCCCAGTAAGTTGGAAACCAGCTGAGCTGTCACAGGAAGAATCAATGCTCGTTGTAAGTTGGGGCACACAGCCATTGGCTGCTTGTATCTTTTGTAAAAGACCAATAATTAAATCCAAGTAACTGTTGTATCTTTGTTGTAGGACAGGCTATTATCATAGCATGACAGAGATGCTGCAAATGTCAAAAAAAAACAGCTCTGAGCTTCAGGTAAAATCACAGTGCTTTGCTCCCACTGCACACCGCATACAAAGCTGGTTATTATTTATTCCGATCTGCTGACATGGACTTGCACAAGATGACCTTTGACCTCAATAACTGGCTTTGGACTGGACTCCTCACCTACACAGGTGGTTTGGGCGTCATCCAGGTGGTATCCCTCATTACAGTGGCAGGTGTAACCCTCAGCTGTATTGTAACAAATCCCCTGGCCACAAATATAAGGGCTGATCTGGCACTCATCCACCTCTGGGCCAGAAGAGAGAGAGAGAGAGAGGAGAGAGAGGAGAGTATTAATACAGCAGCAGTTTTAGAACTAGTAATGGGTCTCATAAAATACTATAAAGAGCCACGAGGAAGCACAACATACTGTTAATGTACCACAAGTTAAGAGCTTAATAGAAAAGCACCACAAGTTCACAATGTGTAGGAGCCTCAAGGAATTGACTACAGGGAAAGTGACTGCAATGCAATTAACTGGACAGAATTAATTTAAATTAATGTGATTCCTCCTTAGTTTAATTAATAGATTTTTTTTTTATTGATTGCCTTGTTTGCCTTCATTTCAGCTGATTTCTCCACAGCAACTCGTGAAGACAATCCCCCAAATGAATAACTCATCTTGTCCACTTGATACTGTGCAAGCCTCTGTATATGTGGTATTGTTTCAGCTCTTCATAAATCAACTGGTCATGTTCCCTCTTAAATTAAGCATGCTCTGGCCCAGCAACTGCATCTAATAATAATTTAGATCCCTGCAGTCTATAGAACTATTCTTACCCAGAGTCTAAAGGCCCACTCAAATCGCAATTAAAACAACAACATTTAGGAGTGAAATCAATTCATTACAATAGAATCGCCATGAACTCACGGTTCACTTGTGGGGACAAAGGTCGTCCATTAACAAATCTTTTACATCAAGTTCGACTTTGGTGAACTTTGACACATGAATTTGTGGAACAGAGGAAACGGAGAGCAAAAGAATAAGCTTATTTTCCTAACTTTGAGCTATTCCTTAAAACAAAAAGTGTTAAGTTATTGTCTTGTTTGCAGACAAGCTACTACTAATTAACAAGTTAGCAAGCCAAGTAATTAGGATGGAAATTTTGACCATTGTTAGTATGTTCCTGGCTGACTAATGTGTCAGCGGTTAGCTCGCCGGTAGTTTCACCAAGCTTCCAGCACCACATAGTTCATTGGGAAGCATGGATGATTTCCACTGTGCTTCTTTCTGCATGACCAATCCTTAATAAGAAGATAAGTATTAAATATATCAGGAACTCACTTTTAAGATTCAAGACATACCAAGGACAAAATATTGTATGAACCCAGTCTGTCCTTCCACCCAGTATTGCTCATTTTATTCATACCTTTCCCATTATGTGTGTGTGTGTGTGTGTGTGTGTGTTGAGGGGTCAGGTGCATACCAAGGGCAGTTCTATTAGCAACCTGTCAGCTGTGCTTCACCCGTTCACTAACTTAGAATAGAACTCTCGATCAGACGAGAATATCGGTGCCTTCAGATGTGGTGGTGTTTAACATGTTTACGAGAAGAGTCCATTTGAACGACCCCCCTCTTGTCGTATTCACGACCTTGGAAGTGGAAAGTTTCTGAAATCTCAGAGTTCACGACTTGTGACGTGTCTGTTGATGTTGTCAGAAGTGGCGGAGCCCATGGAAGCTCATTTTCGGTGCATAATAAGTTAATATATTGTAATTTTAGTCGCATATTGTTTTTCTTGGTAATTTCACAATAGGTCTGAGGAAAATGTTGATATTCCCAACGACCTCATCTTTCTCCTCTGTCATTATACCTTTGCATTTACTGCATTATGTTACCCGCTTGCTAGCTTGCTAAATTGTTAGCCTCTGTGGCTTCTAGATGCCGACAGTAGCGTCCATATTGCCGTTGCTTAGCAGCGGTGTTCTTCACGACTTCACCACTTGAACGCCAAGCATATCGTGTACACGACTTCCCACGCTGTAAATACGAGCTCACGAGTTTCATTTGAAGGCACCATATACCACAACAGATGAGGAGAAAAGAAAAGAACAGAGATAAGAATGCTTTAATCTTACCAGCTGACTGGGTGGGAGCGATGTCCTGGCCTGCGTTAGATGGGAGGATCTCTACTGGTGCAGGTGGAGAGCTCCTCTCAACAACCTCTAGGAAATCAAAAAAATACACAGTAATATACATTAATTCCATCTAGTTTATGTTTAATTAGGTCAACATGCGTCAAACATGGTACTTTTTTTACTTTTAGTTTTATATATTTTTTAGGTGCAGTCTCGACATTTGAGTTTTCAGTCAACAACAAAGGATGTGTAGAGTTTCTGCTGTACAGTCCTGTTTTCCTTTAAAAAAGTAATTCCATGCTTTCATCTCGTTACTTTTGCACAAGCGTCATAAAATTGTGTTTGCATAGCTTACATTCTCAATAGCTTACATTACAATGCACGTACCTGTTTGTTACCTTATGAATGCAATACTTTATTTTCCTCTGTCTGTTTATGTATCTCTTGTATAGACTAATTTCACTGGCTTTTTCAGGAGGATTGGTGATGCCATTTCCCAACCTTTTCTGATTGAATGTGCTGAATGAAAGGGCAGGCAGGGATGTTACCAAAATGATTCTGTGTCCCTGCCAAATTTTTTGGCAAGCTAGGAAGTAGTGGCTGAAATACCTTGCCCTGTGTAAAAATCTTTAACAGACAAATTGACTTCACTCAATAAGCAGCGTTTTTTATGAATGAAAATGTGCTGATAATCCATCCACCCATTTTCTTCCGCTTATCCGTGGCCGGGTGGCGGGGGCAGCAGGCTTAGCAGGGAATTCCAGACGTCCCTCTCCCCGGCAACGTTTTCCAGCTCTTCCTGGGGGACCCCGAGGCGTTCCCAGGCCAGATGAGATAATCTCTCCAGCGTGTTCTGGGTCTACCCCAGGGCCTCTTACCAGTTGGACGTGCCCAGAAAACCTCCAAAGGGAGGCGTCCAGGAGGCATCCTGATCAGATGCCCGAACGGCCTCAGCTGGCCCCTTTTAACACGAAGGAGCAGCAGCTCTACTCCGAGCTCCCTCCAGATGTCTGAGCTCCTCGCCCTATCTCTAAGGCTGAGCCCAGCCACCCTACAAAGGAAATTAATTTCAGCCGCTTGTATCCGCGATATCATTCTTTCGGTCACTACCCGAAGCTCATGACCATAAGTGAGGGCTGGAACGTAGATGGACTGGTAAATCGAGGGCTTTGCCTTCCGGCCCTTTTCACCACAATGGTCCGGTATAGCGCCTGCATAACTGCAGACGCCGTACCAAATCGCCTGTCCATCTCCTGCTCCATTTTTCGCTCACTCGTGAACAAGACCCCGAGATACTTAAACTCGCTTGGGGCAGTGACTCACTCCCAACCTGGAGGGCGCAATCCACCATTTTCCGGCAGAGAACCATGGCCTCAGACTTGGAAGTACTGACTCTCATCCCGACCGCTTCACACTCTGCTGCAAACCGCCCCAGTGCGTGCTGAAGGTCACGGTCGGATGAAGCCAATGGAACCACATCATCTGCAAAAAGCAGAGATGGAATTTTGAGGTCCCCGAACCGGACACTCTCCTCCCCCCCCGGCTGCACATTGAGATTCTGTCCATGAAATTCACGAACAGGATCGGCAACAAGGGACAACCCTGGCGGGGGCAAAGACCCACTGGATACGTGTTTGACTTTGCGCCAAGTATACGGACACAGCTCTCACTTTGGTTATACAAGGAGCTGTCCTCCCTGGCTCGCAACAGCGACCCCAGTACTCCATATTCCTGCAGTATCCCCCACAGGAATCCCCGGGGGACACAATGGTAAGCCTTTTCCAAGTCCACAAAACACATGTAGACTGGATGGGCAAACTCCCATGCCCCCTCCAACAGCCCCGCTGGTCAACTGTTCCACAGCCAGGATGGAATCTGCATTGTTCCTCCTGGATCTGAGGTTTGACAATCGGTCGGAGCCTCCTTTCCAGCACCCAAGAATAAACTTTCCTGGGGAGCTGAGCATTGCGATAGCCCGATAAATGCATTGATAATTTCTCCGATATATATTGTGAAATAAAAAAATAGAGGAATTTTCACTCAATTTTGCTCTCAAAGTGCACCAGATTGATGCATTGAACTTAAAAGGCTAGGTCTATGAAGAACTTTGTGCTCTTATAAACAATTTTGTGCGATTTATCATAAACCCGTAGGTTGTATAAATACAGTACAAATGATGATGACACGTCAAAAAGTCACACCCAAAAAGCATGGTAAGCAAGGCCCGTGTTCGGGGTGCTGTGAAGCTCAAGGCCAGAGCCTTCGCCCCGGGCCTTTCCAAGCCAACTTAGTGCCGGTTGCGGCACACCACCATGGAGGAAATGCGCCTGCCGAGTGCCAGCAAGCGCTGGGGAGAGGTCCCATAAGGGGATCCTCCCACGCCGAGCGGTCATCACCGACTCGCTGAGCTGAATCCCCTGGGCAGACTGTACGGACCTCACCCGTTGAGAAGTGTAAAAATATATATACGGTTCATTATGAAACTGTGGCGGACCTACTTAGACTGTAATGGGAAAAACTGGCTTAGTCAGGGAAAATGAGAACCGTGCAAATTTTCCTTTCATATCAAGCAGCAAAACAAATGATGTCCGTTGTGGCTGTCAGGCCAATTTGGCGAAGGATGACAGACATGTTGGATTTTCTCTTGTTTGAAAAGTATGCATGAGAAGTAACAATCCTATAAATTATATAAATCTGTGATCAAGTATCAAGCTGGCTTGATCTAATACTGAGGACTAAAAAGGAATATATGGAGTAAACTCATCACAGAGCCTCCAGAAAATTGGCAGCTCCATCAGTAAAGGAGTTCCCCTGTTCTGAAAACATAATTGTGGCTTGAAATGATAAAACACTACAAAAAGGTATACAAATGGCAATACTAAATAAAGAAATTAATGAATGAACTACTTCTTTCCTACTTAATGCGAGTGTAAAAAGATCACAGTACAGGTGGCCTTTTTAGGACATCAGACTAATCTTGTCAGCAGCAGACTCATATCTGCTTTCAGCAGTCTGAGCTGCACTTTGTCGTTCTTAGCTGTACCTCTGCACACTTTAGCACGAATTAGCATGTATTTTTCTGTGTATGTGTTTTTCTCACATTTTTGCTAAAATTATGTGCTAATGTCAGCATTCTAACATTACAGCACAACTGGGCCTGACAAACTATAGTTGAACTTGTGTACAGTTGAGTTAAACGCTGACAAAAGTGCTCTGAGCTTGACAAGCTGTGCCTGAGATGTCCTAAACAGCCAACCATACCACAAAGTTTAAAAGGGTAGTGAAGCAGACACCTGGGTAGGCTGCCTCGATCTTGACAGTGGATACACCCGGAGATAGCTGGGGCAGGATAGGTTCAACTAGCCTATTACTAACCACAGGATCTACCAGCTCCTTCAACGACAAGACACAGACAATAATACCAAATGGACAAGATCAACAGAGCACTGTATGCATTTCTTTCAGTCCATTATTTCAGCTTTGCACACTGCTTCTGTCATGCAATGCAGGCGTTGTGCTATGAAGCAGATTAGCATTCAGCTTACATGGCAACTGACTGCAATTTAAAAACAGGGCAAAAATGTACAGCTCAGCAAGCAAGCCAGAGAACAAACAATTCCTGTCACTTCTGCATTGACATCTGTCTGGATTTTTTTGGGGGACAAACATTTAAACACTGCTCAGTGCTGGACCAGCTCAAAGTCATGCAGCAATGTTGCTGACTTCATGCAAAGGTGATTCCGCAACTCCTCAGCGGCTGAGTGGAGTGGCTGTGTGCATGCAAACTGCTTCTACATTTTTAAAGCACCCAACCTACCTGATCTGGTGCAGTTGTTGCTACTGACCACAGAAAAAAAAGAAACAAAAATGTTGAAATGTAAGTTTTAGGTTTCACGGAAAATTCAGTTTGTGGTTGTCGAATGTCCCCCAGTCAAACTTAGTTTAGTTAAATATAAAAAAAATAAAAATAAAAAAAAGAGAGAGAGACAGAGAGACAGAGAGAGAGAGATGAAAAGTATAATATGAGGATGTGGATAAAAATTTCAGAAATAATTATATGCCAATATTAAATGAATTTGATGCTTTGAATGCACAAATATTGCATTTCCAATGAATATTAAGTTAGTAAATATAACATTTGCCCTATTTAACGTAACTTCCGGTATAAACCAGGCCCAAGTCCAGTCTCCTATCCGAATGCAGATAGAGACAAATACATTTGTTGGTTGAACAGATACAGATACAGATAATGATGCCTCTGTATACCTATAGTTTGTAACATAATATACAGTATGCATCTATCTCGGGTAGTTTCAGCGTTAGTAACAGTGTTTCCATTATTTTGTTCACCCTATTTATAACAATGAGCGTATAGTTAAATAACACAGTACAGAGTAACTCAGTATATAACACAATACAGTTCAACAGCACAACAAACATCCTCCAAAATGATCATAGACTTGAATCAACACCTATCTAAAACAGTTTCTCAAAAAAACTGAACCTTAAAACCTTCATGGAGGGAGGATTTATTGCAGGATTGTTGTATTAGACCGTATTAGTTTTAGCTAGGTGTACCTAATAAACTGGCAACTGAGTGAATATCGACATTACAGATTTTTCTAATAGTGGTGACATTACTGTCACCACTATTATCATAAAGATGACCTATTGTGCTATTTTCAGGTGCATACTTGTATTTTGGGTTTTTTACTGGAACATGTTTCCATGCTTTAATATTCAAACGCTTTACTTTTCTCATAGCAGCTTTTCTGCAGCACCTCTTTTCACCCTCTGCCTGAAACGCTCTGTTTGAGCAAGCGAGCTAGCTCCCTTGCTAACCAGACAATAAGTTAAAGGTTATATTGATAACATTTTTAGATAGACAAATTATTTAAAAAAAATAATACATCCACAGAGCTTTTAGAAAGGTGCTGAATAAAAGTATGGCTAAAGTATTTCTCCTTCTCTAGTCACGTTCACCAGGGAGGAACTCTTGAACATCCGACAACAAACTTGGCGGAGCAGCAGCTCTCTGTGGGTTTAGCAGGGGGATGCAGACGAGGGAAACTGTGACAGCGGGGATTTCGAACTGCACTCCCGTCAAAATATCTGGTGAATGTCTACTGTTTTGGCCAACAAGATGGAGCTGCTGCTTCTCAACAGAGGAAACACGGACTTTTGCAGATCCACTCCCCATGTGCTTCACTGAAACCTGGCTTGGTGAGCACATCCCGCACACTTCACTCCATCTGACAGGCTTCCAACTCCTCCGAGCGGACCACATAACAGAGCTTTCGGGGAAAGTGAGGAGGCGGCGGAATCCGCTTTTACACAAACAAAGGTTGGTGTACAGATGTCACAGTGTTGAAGAAAATATTCAGCCCTAACTTGGAACTTTTTTTGATTAAATCGAAACCGTTTTATTCACCTCGTTTATTCTGGTCGGTGTTAACATCCCACATCAGGCCTGTGTTAGTGAGGCACTACAACACAGATTACTAACGTAGAGCAAAAACACCCAGACTCCCTGCTCATTGTTATTGGGGACTTTAAGAGAGCAAACCGCAGCAAAGAACTACCAAAACACATTAAGACCAATGCTACACAACATTAAAGGACGCCTATCGCTCTGGGCCCCGTGCAGCTTTGGGACTATCTGATAATTGTCTGGTTCGTCTTCTCCGGATTTACAGGCAGAAACTTAAATCTGCTAAGCCTGTGGTCATGACTGTGAAGAGATGGACCAATGAGGCAAAGCTGGAGTTACAAGCCTGCTTTCACTGCACTAATTGGAATGTTTTTGAGGCGCAGCCACATACTTGGATGAACTCTCTGACACTGTGACATCATACATCAGTTTTTGTGAGGACATGTGTGTGCCGACTAAAACCTTCTGCACATACAATAACAATACACCCTGGTTTACAGAAGAACTCAGCTCTGTCAGCCGAAGGAGGAGGCCTACAGTAGTGGAGACAGACTCCTGTACAACCAGGCTAGGAACACATTGACAAAGGAGATCAGAGTAGCAGAGTGGAGCTACAGTATAATAGGTTTTCAGCCAACAACTCTGCGTCGGCGCGGAGTAGCCTGCAGGATATCACCAGCTTCAGGAGAGCATCCCCCACACTGTGGAGACCGATCAACTGGCCGACAATCTGGGAATGTTTTTTTTTTTTATGACTGATATCTTATAAAAGTTTTTACATTTTCAACACAGTACAAATAAACACGACTAACAAACATCACATACCTCTTTGCATAAGAAATGAACAAAATAAAAATAAAACAAAAATGCCAAAACGTGCAGGTCTTTAGTAATATTGGAATGCCACCAAGTAATGTGTATCCCTATTGTGCTATCAGCACAAGCCTGGGATCCAAACTTAGACATACAATGTATTTTCTCCATTTTTCAATATATATATGCTCTTAAGAGGCTACTTTACAAATTTCAGTAAAGCAGTCCTGAAAGGCAGGGCTCCCTGGTGTCTTCCATCCCCTCATTAAAACCTGTCTACCCACCATGATGTCAGCTTTTACAGGATCACCCAGTATATACAGCCTTGGTTTGAAATAAAAATGGTCCTTCCTTAATACGTCTGTGTACCCACTTCTAAAAGTCTTGGATCACCGGGCACTAAATAAAATAAAGTGCCCTTTGAGTCCGGGCCTGGACACCTCATGCACTCAGCTCTTCTAGACTAGGTCCTTAAGACCTAGTCTGTGAAGTTGAGGAGGTGTCCAGTAAAACTGGTTGAGAATTTTGAATTGGATGAGCCTACTATTCTAATATCCCTTGGAAATTTCTTAAGAGTTTCCACAGATCAACCTCCAAAGTGGGTTGTATTCATTCAATTAAACATTACAGCAGTGGTCGTTGCAAACACGCCTGGTGGAGATCTGCATTCTACTGAATGCACTTTTCTAGCTGTGCATGTACATTGAGAGCAGTCACATTACTTTGCACATTCCTGTTAAAACTGATTCTGATTCAACAGGCCATATGAACAGATAGAACACTAGCCTGACTCTATTCACTTTCTCAAATGCAACAAATCACCTAAATGAGCCCCACAACGGAAACTGTTGTTGTCAATCAATCGACAGAAAACGTATCACAAACAATTTTGATAATCAATTATTAGTTTAAGGTATGTCTACACCGAATTTATGTGAGCTAGTCACACAAAATCAAAAAACTATTTAAATCCTTCTTTCTTTTCCTTCTTGCACAATGTACTTGTCAGAAATTAGCATTTGACCAAATTTGTGTCTCTTACATGACTTATTGAGAGTGAAACTGCTTTTCTCTGTTTTATATATTTGAAAACTAAATCTTTGCTAGTCACGAAGCAATTGGAAAACGTCACACTGGACTCCCAGAAATTGTGATTTCCCCCAATTTCCCCTCTGTTTTGTTTTTTTTAACTTCCTGTCCCTACACTGGAAGTGGGAATGTGTCATGCTGCGTAAATTGGCATCTGCTGCATGTGATCACCCTGTTCCTACATTTCAGCAAATATCTGAGCAGTTTTCTAATATAACGTGCAGTATGAAGGATTGTCAGAGCTGGAAAAAGTAAGATACTTTCTTCTACAGCAGTCTGACAAGTACCGACTACTGTTTACATAACAGCGCTAATTAGATCAGTTCTCCAGCGCAGTTATAATAATCATGGTGACTGGTCAGAATGTGTTGGTATTTGTGTTTTCATACTGTGTAAATGTATCAACTTAACTCATAACTCATAACGTTATGAGATAGGTGAATCCCCTGTGGACCCAGTGGATTAACTTTATTTTTGATGGAAATGTGCCCACAACAACTGGAAAACAATTTCTCAACAACGGTCAATACAAAGCAGGATTCATGTCAAAACTCAAGCTAAAGGATGAATCGATACCCACTGTCCATGACCTAACCTCAAACTTCGAAGCTGTAAGTTTTACTCCTTAGTTTAAAGCTGCAGTGGGTATAAATGGAGCAAACGTGATTAAAAAAAATATATTTTTATATAACGGTCAAAATATCCTGACAGTAGTGCATTAGACAGGTTATCTGCCAAACCCAATCATGTGCCTTTGTGTTCCTCCGGTGCTCCTAACGGCATCTGCAAGATTTCACAGACCGGAGGAAAACAAACAATCAGAGCTGATCTGGAGTCTGAAGTCCAGCTTCCGTCTATGAGAGCCGGCTGTTAATCACTCGCAAACTCCGATCAAACAGTCAAACTAGGCCGCACTGATCAAATATGAATCAATATTCTGTTACTGTAATGCCTATTTCTCTCCTCAAATGTTTTCAGAAACATTGTGTAGTGTACTGTTTAGCTGGAAAATGAAAAAGTTTGTGGCAGCCATTTTTAAAATAGTTGAGGAAGTATCAAGCACCGCCCACCAGCTGCAGCACAGCCAATAGGAACACTCTCTCTGAAATGGCCTGTGATTGGTGAAAGTCTTCTGTCACAAGCCTGAAAACAGAGCCATGAGGAGGTGCAGAAGTCTAGTTTTCTCTCAGAACACTTGAATTACAATATGCTGAAAGGTTATTATGGATTTATTTGCACAATGATGCCAAAAACTTGTTGCCTACTGAAGCTTTAACACTTGTAAGACAAAGGAGTTGGTGAAGGACTTCAGCAGGCGGCAAACACCCCCTACAACAGTGATCTAGTTTATTGTAGTGGGTATACTGTGATGATCTCCCCCCACCTCGCACACACCCGTCCCGGAGCAACACCCCATAAGCACCACCACACTCACTAATACATAGAGCACCTGCATTCACACATAACTGAGGGCATTCCAAAAGACTGGGTATGTGTTACACATATCAAATGAAACTAAACATTATTATCATCATCATATTGACAACATGCCAGTATTTGAGTGCCTTAACTGCTAAAGTAAGAATTATGGCCAATGATAAATGAAAAAAAGTTTCATTTTCTGCATTTTCTTTGTTTTCCCTGTTGTACCAAAAATGTACCGAACCGTGACCCCAAAATCGAGGTACATACCGATCCATGAATTTTGTGTACCATTACACCCTAATGCACTGGTAATATTACATGGTAGAGACTCACCTGGTATAATCTCTTCTGGTTTCCCAAAGGCCTCCACTGGTCTCTGTGGTGTTGGCAGGGGTTGGGGGAGTACGGGGTCAATGGGCTCTTGGTGAACGGTGACCGGCTTATTGACAGGTGGATTTGGTAGAACAGTGTAGCCCATTCCACCGGGACAGATGTCTTTGAACTTAGCTACATAATGGAAAAAAATACAAGTGTTATCATACAAGTGAAAATAAGAAATGCAAAAAATCATTCTTTTCAATAGTAAATATGTCAATATTGTTAATTGTTTAACGTAAATGTATATCTATCATAAAGACTGTATGATCTCTGACATTATAGTCTGTACAGCTATATGCTGCAAGGATTCTGACAATGCTAATTTTAACTAGTAAATAATCATTTGAGTTCATAACAAAGTAGAATGTAATCTCTAGCACATGTTCTAGGAATATTATTTGAATGGCTCTGATTGTGGTTTAAGGTAGATATGTATACAAAACGTGACATGCACAATGTTCAGATTGTGTTTTGCAGCTTATATCAATAGCAATATGAGACAATTCTACCAAAAATTCCTGATAAAGAGACAAAGATTGTACTCGACATTTTAAATATATTTGCTAATTTTTTCAAAGCAGCAAACAAAGCTGTTTCTTTTCTACCTCTCTACTCTTACACCAGTATAATTCAGAGGTAAATCTCTTAGCCTCATTTAAACGACTTTGCCAGTTTTTATCAATAACACATGCATAACACAAAAAATAGATACATTCAGAATGCAATGACAGGAAAGTAGTCCATTCCCATTGAGAGATGATGGAGAATTAACTCACAGTTTTTTTTCCAAGAGAAGCTGAAGCTGAAATCTAAAATAACTGGAGACATTCAGTGTTGAAGACAAATGTGGCTGATCAAGTTTGCATTCCAGTTAGTTTATTTAAAAGACAAATGTCTGACATATGTACCAATGCAGACATATCTGTGATAAGCTTATATTGACTAATAATATCAGACAATTTACATATCAGTTGGGCTCTAGTTTCAAACTAATAACATGGCTAAGTAGAATTATCGCCTCAAGGTTGTATGCCTCTGCCAACAAATCAAGTTGCAGTTGATATCCATTTCTGTCCAAAATGTCAACACTTCATCATTTTATCCTGTAAGACATGTGTGAAATTGTCAAAATTAGCATATGAGTTCTTAATTTATGTCCAAAAACGTGTTTTGTGAGATCATTGTAACTTTGACCCTTGACCACCAAAATCGAATCAGTTCATCCTTGAGTCCAAGTGGACGTTTGGGCCAAATTTGAAGAAATTCCCTCCAGGCGTTCTTGACATATCGCGTTCACAAGATGGTCAGACATATGGATGTAAGGACAGATGGACAGACAACCCGAAAGCATTACACTGGCTTGAAAGTAAACATATTATATCTATTTAAAAATACTTTCTGTGCAAATTTGTCCTTGTATATACAGTAAATATGATTCCCTTATGATTTCCATTCCAGGAATTTGACTGTAAAAATTGTCCAAAAAAAAAGAAGCACATCAATCGTTTTTTCTGCAAACAGACATGAGCTCTCTGTATATACAAAATATGTTAAGAATTAGCACTGAATGTCTTTTACGGTCTTGCAGCTGTAGTTGTGTCTCCACTGCAGAACAACTTAACACCCTGTTTTAGCTTGAACACTGCCCCTTCAAAAAATTACAAAAATGCATTGGAACCAAGGCACCACCACCACCACAACCCTGCCCACCACTGCTGTGGTAACCTGTGACTGCTGACACAACCAGCCCCCTCACAGCTCTGTCAGATCATTGCTCTGGTGTTCCTCCATCTCTACCCTTGTCCAAACATACATTGCAATTCCGATTTTAACATGTTTCACTGGCACAACACAAGGTGTCTTTCATACCAGCCGAAATTGAAAGCAGTGACAGTGACTTCAGCTCAAAGCTGCTTCCCCAAGATCTTCATAAGCACATGCATAGCTACAGGTCAGAGGAGTGCGCCAGAGCAGGCTATTCCATAGAAAACTATGAAAAGCTTCACGCAAAAGATTCAGAAAAAAGGAGTGTCTTTAAACTATATTACAGTCATCATATATGAAATTTGACCTCTGCATTTAACCCATCAGTGGGCTGTTGCAAAGCGCAGGGGTTCAGTGTCTCACTCAAGGACACTTCAATATGCAGACAACAGGAACCGGGAATTGAACTGGTAGCCTTGTGGTCGGAGACGAGGACGCCCCGCTCTACCCACTGAGCTACAGTCGCCCAAGCAGGGAAAGCCTCGTCGAAAGCAAAGCTTTACATGATGGTGGTAAAAGCAAGTCTAAGGATAAAAATGTGAATTTGAATATAGGAATGTAGAAAGATTAACTCATTATAGCCATAGTGTACAATCTTCTTCGACAGCAAAGAAGGAAGAAAGAGAAAGGCGAGCACAGTTTGTTAAAGACACATACAGCTTCACCAGGACTTTTCTCGGTCAACAAAAAACTGTCTCTCTATCCAGTTTGAAGCCATAGTTAGAGGAGTTCCTGCAGGATGCACACAGCGACCCCGTATGTGCCAGGGACTAGGAACCCATCGGAAATCTTGCAAACCTGGAAAACCATCAACTGAGCTGATTATTAAGGAGCCTACATGGCAGGAAATCCAGACATCATCTAGAAAGCCAAAGCATCAGCTGCCCCAGGCTCAAGCGGTATACCTTATAAGGTCGACAGGTCGAGGTTGAGAAGATCATGAGAAAGATCTGGGCCAAAGGCATGATTCCATCAAGTTGGAAATTAGCAGAGGGGAGCTTTGTTCCAAAGGAAGAGAGTTCCTCCACAATCGCAGGGTTTAGGACAATCTCCCACCTGAATGTGGAATGCAAGATTTTCCTCTCTGTGCTTGCAAGAACGCTGACCTTGTATTGCACCACTACATCAACACATCCATCCAGAAGGGTGGTATCCCAGGCTTTTCAGGGTGTCTGGAACATACAGCAATGATCAACCAACTGATCTGAGAGGCCAAGCAGAAAAAAGGCAACCTAACAGTTGTCTGGTTAGACCTGGGTCAAACCCACGTGACCTCACCCAAGAAGGACTTGGACTACTACTACATCCCAATGGCTTTTCGAGACATGATCACCAGCTACCTAGGAGGGTTCAAACTCAGATTCACATCAGCCCACTTCACAACCAGCTGGTATTGGAAACCCTGGACAACGAAGTCACTTGAGCGAGGATTATCCTCAAGACAGACTGAAGAATGGCTGCAAGCTCTGCGGTCAAAAGGGGACACTGGCGCACGTACTGTCAGGACAAACATCTCGAGCTCAAGGACGGTGCAGGTGGCGCCAAGAGGAGGTGCTTTTGTCTCTTGCCGACACACTGGGAGAGATGAAAGAAGAGGCCAGCCAGCACAGACTTGAGGAAGGCTATCACCTTCATCAAGGAGGGAGCCAGGCTTTTCTCAACCAAAAAAACAAAGCCCAATCCGTTGCAAACAGCCAGGTCCTGCGAGATGATGGTCGACATGTGAAAGAGGCTGGAGTTCCCCAGAGATGGTGCACACAACCTCCATTCGGACATTGTAAGAAAGCACCCCAACATGTATATGTCACAAATATATATGCAGCTGTAGGCTGTAGCTCAGTAGGGTAGAGTGGTCGTCCTTTAACCTCACGGTTGGCTGTTCGATCCCTAGCTCCAACTGTTGGCTCCTACTGTCTGTCTGTCGTAGTGTCCTTGAGCGAGACACTGAACTCCAAGTTGGTCCCTGGGCGCTTTACAGCAGTTCACTGCTCCTACAATGCTTAGTATGGGTTAATTGCAGAGATAAAATGTTCATGTATGTATAAAAAGTTTATATATATATGTATATATATATATATATATATATATTTTTTTTTTTATTATTATTTTTTTTTCACAAATGCTATATGTATTTTAGTTTGTTCCCATCAGTCTATTAATGTCATTTCCTTACAATTCTCTGCTTCAGTTGCGCTGCTTCCAGTGCAGCCCATATAAATTGGAGCTTTTATCCAATCAGATTTTCCCACCGAGCTGTTTCCGGGTGAAAAATCTACTCTGAGGCCTTCAGAATTTCGAGTGAATCCCTCTGCTGTTGAAGCACATTGGGACGATGTTGTTGATTGTCATATTCTTTGCCATATTAGGCATATCCGTTGACACGCCAGAGCCTTCTAGCTTGCCTAGTCAGTATTTTTCGTAGGCTGTGATCTGAGCCAGTTAGCAGCTAACTGAAATAAGGTAAGGTAAGGTAAGGTAAGGTAAGGTAAGGTAAGGTAAGGTAAGGTAAGGTAAGGTAAGGTAAGGTAAGGTAAGGTAAGGTAAGGTAAGGTAAGATAAGATAAGATAAGATAAGATAAGATAAGATAAGATAAGATAAGATAAGATAAGATAAGATAAGATGTTCCTTTATTAGTCCCACAGTGGGGAAATTTGCAGTGACAAAAACAAAACTAGCTAGGTAGCAAATTATGTAGCATTAATCCAAGTTCAGGTTCTGAGATTTATTTAAACTTTCTTCTGTGACGTTGCAGATCTTTTAGATGTAGTTCTTTAGTTTTTTTGTTTAGACTTTTACTTCGCTGTTTTTTAATTCACAGATTTAGTGATGGATTTACTGGCAAAGCCTTTTTCGGTGTCCTTGAAATCTTTTTAAAGAAAGAAAGGAGGATGGACTTTGTCTTGAAATGATGAGCAGCTTAACAGAAGTTTAATGAGTTTTCATGTATCTTTATTAGCTATTGATTATGCTTGTTACATTGCTGCTGGTGTAAATGATGTTCAGATTCAGTGGCCTGGCTGTGCCTTTGAATGTGCATTGTTTGGCATGTGTGTTTTTTTCCCAGCAGCTTGACTGGAATATATGGGGAAGCCTGTTGAATCCTGTTTGTGTTATTTGTGTTGTACAGCATTTTTACTTGCTTGGTGGTCATATATGATAGTGCTCTGATATTTAGCACTATTAGAGTGCTGAAACAACCGCTTATATTGTATATTATAAACAATTGTAAATAAAGGGCAGAAAGTTTTAGACCTTTAGTTCCCATTGAGACAGGATAAATGTCTGACGTGGCTGGGGGGCCTTACCTGTTCCTGGAGGGGGGCATTTGTCACAATGAGGGCCCCAGGCTTTACCCACACTGCAGCAGCAGAGCTGTTGGCTCAGCTGGGTAGACACTGGGTGCAAACACTGCCTCCCTGAGCTGACCAAACGGAAGCAAGCCCCCTTCTCCTCTTGGGCGGCAGGCGTGTTGGCTAAAGCGGAGCGTAGGAGGAAGAGAGGGGGTGGTGGTGGTGGTGCACCAGAGTGTAGGAGACACATACATGGGGGGGAAGAGAGAACAGAGAGTGGAGAAATAAAGAGGTACCCTTCACCAAAGCAACCTTCCCTTCTCACCTGAACAAACTTTTGCCACAAACACAAATTCTAAAGCAACACCAGTGCATAGAGAAAAATACATATTTTACAGTGAGAGGTCGGGCAACCGCTTTGTGGTGGCGCTAACAACTACATTTAAACAATTAAAGCCAAACACAGAAACACATTCAAAGCACTGAAGTTGATGACTGATGTTGTAGGAAAAGAAACAGTTTTCATGCCAATGCTTCATGCTATCAAAGTCAAGTGCCGGCTCAGATGGAGGCATGCAGGATGGTTTGGCTCAGTTTTTGTTTTTCAAGTCTTTGGCTGCATTCACACCAGATCAGGCATTGCAGCCATTTGCCTCAGGGTTGCGCGGCGGTGTGGGAGAGTCACTTTAATGGCCCATTGACTGCAACAATTAACGTCTTTTGTTCCCTCAAGGCTTGGTTGTACAGCTCTGGATTGCCGGTTACGTGATTGGCCACTGCAGCGTGACTTCAGGTTGCATTTCTCCAAAAGTTGATTCTGTTTCTACTTTTCCATTTTTTCGGCACTCCCTCTGCGGCCACTGCAGTCCAAACATGCTACCCCCATTCAAAATGAATGGGAGGACTTGCGTTTTCGCCACAACGCCGGAACTGGTGTGAATGCAACCCTAATGGTATAAGTTATTAGTAGAGTGGAGATCTCCACCAGGTGTGTCTTCAATGACCACTACTGTAATGTTTGACTGAACGAATAAAACCCCCTGTCTAGGTCGCAAGCGTATCAGACGTGTTTTTCACTGATAAGCTCTCATTTTAATATATGCAGCTGTCTGCACCGGGTCTGTGCAGGCTCGCGTCTCAGCTGCGTCCCACGGGCATAACCACGACCTGAAACCACTTCAAGTCTATTTTTTCAACAATACGTGTGTAAAAACAAGGTTATATGCATCTACATTTTGCAACCTAGGCAGAGCAGAGTCTGTCCAGAGACTGGTTTGTAATCCCTCAGACTCTCCCTTCACTTTTGCCCAGCAGCTGGGAAGTAAGACACAAGACCTTCTTGGGTATTGAGGAGTGTATTTTTGCAGTGTTTATTCATGGGCCAACTGTAACCTACCAAACTGTTCCCTCTGCTTCGATCACCAACACCTGTCTGCCCCATGGATGTATTAAAAGAACGTCTGCCCTGAGTGCAGCCACTGTCAACCACACACACACACACACTCACTATGCACTGCCCCACTGAGCCACAATCATATCCATCAGTGTTGATGGAAAAATAGATCAGGAATACTACTGGACTGATGTTTGTGGCTTACCAAGGCATGCAAATATGGACAGGAACAATTCCTAATCCATAGCAGAAACATGATTCCAAACTGTAGCCGTTATTGATCAGCGGCCGGTTAAGAAGAGTGAGGAGTCAGCTGTCAATGACGGTATAAAAATAGTCAATAAAATATATTTTTCAAAAAGTGTGAATCACTGCAACAACAAAAGGCATAAAAAAGTGGTGGAGCACCAACTGACCTTTGCCATTCCTTGGTGGCTTTTGGGGAAGTTATGTGCATTGGAACTATTTCTTGATGAACAATAGTTTATACATCCGCCGTGTACTTCAGTGAAGCGTCTCTGATTGTATCGCAGGCTGTCAAAAACAGTTATTGGGCTCAGGTTTTGGTGTCTGTACTGTATAGGCAGGATGGTACCAAACATGGCAACCTCACTGTGACCACACAGTGACTTTGAGATGTCCCAGCTGTTGTTTGCCAATAAATACTTAGAGCATGTTAACTCCCCCTAAAAAAACTATTGTAGCTTTAACATTGCTGTGTGAGCTTTAGAGGTGTTGGTAGGAGTATTTTTGAACTTTGGATAGAGTCAGAGCTGTTTCCCCCTGTTTCCGGTCCTTCTGTTAAGCTAGGCTAATTGCCTAGCTACATACTTAATACACACTAAGTAAGATGAAACTGATGTCCATGTTCTCATCTTACTCTCAGAAAGAAAACTATTCCTTTAATGCTTCCTGATTCCTTTGGTCATCCTTGAGGTGCCACCATACATGAACACAGTCCACCGTGACTTAGAAAGGTATATGTCCACATCATTTATATCATATTTATATAATGTCCCACAGCTCAGTGTATGTCAGATCAAAAACAGAGTTGTGTCGAGGCAGAGTCCTTGGGAAAGGTATAAAAACATTTATAGTACCCAAGAGCCCATTATTGTGAAATGGAAGAAGTCTGAAACCACCAAGACTCTTCCTTACAGTAGGCCATCTGGCCAAACTGAGTAAATGGGCAAGGAGAGCCTTGGTCAGGCTGGTAACCAAGTAATCAATGGCTTCTCGCTGCAGAGTTTGTCTGCAGTAACGGGACAATCTGCCAGAAGGAAAACTATCCCTGCAGCTCTCTGCCGGTCTGGCGATTATGGCAGAGTGAGTAGATGGAGCCACTGCTAAGTAAAAGGCAGATGACAGCCAACCTGGAGTTTGCCAAACTGCACTTAAAGGACTGTGAGAGCATGAGGAAGATGTTTCTGTGGTTGGATGAGGCAAAAAGTCAGCACTTTGGTCTTAATGCTGCTTAATGTGCACTGCGTTTGCCAAGAAACAGCATGGTGGTTGCAGCATCATGCTATGGGTATGCTTTTCATCATGAGGGAGTCCATTTCTGATCAGGATTTAGGTAAACTGGAAAAACGATTCGATTTGACACGGTGGCTTATGTTGGTAATTGTGATTTTTGTGCTGGTTTACAGTCCAAACCATGAGAGAGGTGGCTGTTACATTTCCTTCCTACGCACGGGTGGGGGCGAGGGCTGAGAAAAAATAATAATCGTCGATCCTGCTTTTGATTTCAATGGTCAAGATTGAAAGCCAATTTCGACCGTGACGCCCCTAGTGGAAAGATATTCACGCCCAGCTGAGCCACGACCAACTGTGACCATTCAAGTTATGCTGCCACAGCAAGGTTTTCCACTGGACGACACGGCAAGGTAAAAGATGTTGTTTACCTTGTTGACATGTTGGAGTCGTGCTGGTTCACACAAACCTCAGTAAGAGCCTGCAGAACCCTAACAGCTCATGGCATGCTTCTTTTTGGAACAGTTTATTTATATTCATAAACAAGAATAGATGATAGGCTATGACAGCGTCCTCTATTTTGAACTTTTCAGCTCTCCGTTCTCTCAAAGGTCAGCAGTGTCAAGACGGTGAACTCCAGGCAAAAGATTTGGACCGTTACTTTGTCCCCACCAGTGATATATCATGATTATCAAAAGTCATAAGCCTGTTGCAATTATTACATAATCGCCTGATTGTGATTATTTGAACTGACTGCAATCACTTTGCATACTGTAATTGAATAGAATCGAAGGCATTTTACGTAAATGTTAGAAATAGCACAACAAGTAGAATGCAAGTTAGGTGCGTTTTCCATCATCTGGGTTGAGGCAAATAAACCTGAGCATACTGTAAGGTTCCCGTGTCAGGGAAAAAAAAACATGGTGTGTTTGACAGCTCTGGGGGAAAGTTACGAAGGAGATGATTTGCAGACAGTCCTTTGCTGCTTCATTTCTGTAATGAAATTGCAATGTAATCGGAACAAACATCTTATCTGTCATGTAATATTCGCTGCATCATTATTTATTCGACTAACGCCCTTCCATCCAACCCAATATCACACCATAGCATGTAACAGGCCCGCCTTTCCACCAGAGGATAACGTGTCAGTGTCATATTTTTGCCTCACCAAGGCGTGAATATTACACGTGTATTAACGTGCAGTACCAGCAGGGGGCAACAAAACCACTTAGTTAGGTTTAGGAAAAATGTCACAGTTGGGCATAAAATAAGTATGTAAACAATACGTACGGAAACAACGTAACATGAGTACGGAAAACCACTGCAAAACATGTGACAAATGTCACAAACGTACTTACAAAACAAAACACCGTTGTCGATCACCAGCCTCCTGGTTGAAAGTTGTGGGTTTGTTGCATTAAATGAACATAAAAAGACCTAAATTAATTCATCATTCAAATTAAATCATTAATCACAATGAACAGGCACTTGCCTTTTATTAGCCATGAGATAAAACCAGAGAACCAGGACACAACCCTATCCCCCAACCCGCAACTCGCAATACTGCTGTTCCAGGGTTCCTTAGTCAAGACTAAGGGGAAATTGAAGACTAACACTGCTGTTCAAGATTGACACTTCTGTATAAGCTGATGCTTTTCTAACTTCATCCTCTCTGTTCTCCCAATGATCTACTTCATCTCATCCTCTCTCCCCACATCCTCCCTGCCGTGCTCCTTTTATATAAGAGCCATGAGGTGTTGGGTTTGGTTATATGTTCTGCCCTGCGGTACATGCTTGAGGGGGAATCTGATTATAGTGAACACCATGCTTTCATCCATGAACTGTTTTTATATGCATATTATCAAACACACATTTCAGCTTTAGCAGCATTCCTCTCAGCTATATGCTTGCACTTTGGAGCAGGTGGCAGAGGGGGAAAATTAAACTTATATTCCACATGTTTTCTGTCATTAAGTGATAGTAAATATCAAACCCATATACTTCAGACTGGCACATACGGGTACTATGCAAAAAAGTCAAGGCCACGCCCCCTTTTGGGGGAAAGAAAACCAAAGATCCCATAGACTCCAATGCAATCTGACATATGTTTGGATTGTGATTTTGACAAATCGGTATGCATTCATCTCTTGTTATACAAACGTTTGTTTTATACACATGTCTAATAAATTATTTTGTGCCTGAACCTGAGCGTTTGCGATATCTTAATAAATGAAGGTTGATCACCATCATGTCCCTTCAGTCTTCCCCCATCCGACACAGTGGAGGATATACTTATCCAGACATCTCTACATATCTGATTGAATAACGTTACTGTAGCTAGCCATGCTGGTCACTGTCACTAGCATCATTTAGCGATTTAGCACACTGACAGTGAATATTCACGTGTCATATGAGCCTCAGATCTCAGTGTGAAAGCCTCGGTTAACCTGCTACACAACAGCTTTTCATAATTTTCTCTCCTGTGACAGCGGGTTTCTTTACCCCAAAAGGGAGCGCAGCCTCGGAGATGACGCCATGCTGGTCTGGTCTATAGCTTGGAGCCATAAGCTGGTCTGGTCTATAGCTTGGAGCCATAAAGCCCCTCTATTAGATATTTTTTAGGACATGGTAGGGGAACAAATCAGAGATCAGCGTTTTTAGATTTATTGCTGGTGCAACCAACCACAGCAACTCTTGGGCATAGCGTTATTACTATTAGCTATTACTATTACTATTACTATTAGTTTGTTTAAAGTAGAAGTTTGGAGACATGTTTCAACTTCTTCTGTTTACTCTGTTACCTTCTAGGGGACTCGGGATTGATTTCCCTCAAAAGGGGCCATGCCATGCAAGCCTACTTTGGATGACGTATTGCTGGTCTGATATATGGGGAAACTTTTGTATGAGCAAATCTGCACATCGGACCAGCATGCAAATGTGATGCATTCATCTTTGTCAATATGAGATTTTTGCTCAGTTTGGCACTGCACTGTTGGAGATTTGGAAGTCAATGAATGAGAAAGTGATGAGAGAAAGAAAGACAATGTTAAATTGTAGGACTTACATATGCAAGTGCTGAGCGTGGAGTCAGGTACATAGCCGGGTTTGCACATGCACCTGTAGCTGCCCACGGTGTTTAGACAGTTTCCATTGGGACACACGCCTTGTAGCTGGCACTCATCTAAATCTGTTAGTCAACAAAAAAATGAAAAACATAATCAATGCAGGGATTTTTCAAATGATTCCTTAACATTGCAGAAGATAAATGAAAGAAATCTGGCACATGTATCCCAGGATTGTCTTAAACTGCATATTTTCCTGATTCATATGCAGCTTAAACATGTATAATCATTTACTATTATTAAACAACTACATTTGTGTGCCTTGACAGTTATGTGTCCTCTGAGTCCTTTTGTAGTTTCAGCTCAGATTTCTGTAAACCATTTAAAATTTCCCAAACCAATACTAATCTACACTGTAGAGAAATAGTTATAAATAGTTAAATATGTAGTTATATATTGTAGCATTATGTACATCATTTACATGTTACACATTTCTGAGATGTTTTCAAAGTAGCCTAAAGTAAATATAGTAAATATCTAGAACAAATAGAACAAATACATGGAAATAATACTAGTATTACAGGTAAAACAACTAATTTCATGTCAACAAATTGACAAATGTTGGTATACTAACCTATTACTAGCATAAAAACAGTACATGGTTTGTGTTTTTCATTATAGTGAGTCCCAGCACCTCCTGACATACACACACACACACACACACACACACACACACACACACACACACACACACACACACACACACACACACACACACACACACACACACACACACACTGGTCTGGCAGCAGTCTGAATCGGCAGCAGGCCCTCACTCTGTCCTGCCAGAGCCCTTCTGCTTCCAGCCACAGAGCTGGCAAACACCGTGGATAACATTGCACTGTGCTACCAGTGGTAATGGTGAATTCACCATCCCACCATTGGTGCTATACAAAACCACAAATTATTGTAGTGAATGACTTTCCCGATAGAAAAGCATAAAATTGTTGAGTTACATTAGTCCTGTGCCCATGTGAACACTGAAACAGCTTTTGCTTGCTGTAATCATTCCTCCTGGGATACATACTGGCTATCAAGAGGTCCCTTCCTAAAGCAGCAGCTGGGGCGGGGCTCAGGGCTCTTTAAAGGCTGCGGCACATTGACTGCAGTTCACTTTTGCTGCTGGATTGCTGGATATACTGACGTTACAACCAAATTCTTCGTCACTTCCCTGGAGTTCTTGACAATGCCGCAAGGAGCACTTCTGGGGGCCAAGCAATCGTCCATGAGCTCTGAACGGCCACAATGCAAGCAGCAATACCATGAGCCAAGCAATCGGCCCATTCCGAACGGGCACTGCACCAGTTTCAACAAAAGCAAGAGCTCTTACCTTGGCAATGAGAGCTGTTGATTCTCTTGTAACCCTGAGGACAATCTATCAGAGGAATAGCTGATGAGAGGAGAATGAAAGGAAGATAAGGGAGAAAACATGTCAGTCATTGCATTCAGACAGACAGTGCAAACCAATACATTACAAACATGTTTTTCAGTTTTCTGGTTCAGTGTAGCCATGATTTCCTATGTTACTCTATCATTTACATACCACATTTCTCTTGCAGTGTGACAGGTTCTATCGTCAGATATGAACTTTTCTGATATGTTCAAATTAAAACACTTTTTATATGTGTTGCCTGTATAAGTGTCGTCAAATTAAATATTTATCTCCAAAATATCTTGTATTTTTTGGGCTCTGACTTATTACATACTAGTTTATTTATGTTTTGCATTGTTTCATTTCTTATTCAGATCCCAACATTATAGTACTCAATACAGAGTAAAATATCACGCAATACCATTCTCTAGCCCTGCCTTAGCAAACTAAAGAGGATGTGTGTGAGTGTTCAGATTTTTTGCTCAGATCCGATTTTTTTTTTTGTTTGGCTGTTCACATTATTTTTAAATGAGGCCAATATCAGAGTTCAGTGTGGACTTGTCACAGTCCTGAACTGACACAAGAAGAACGCAGCACGCTGTCGTGCGGAGGTAAACATTGAGGCCATTGAAGCCTGAAGTGTTTACGGTTTCATATATAAGTTGATGTGCAGGGGATGCTAGTAAATTTGTGAGCAGATGATAACTAGGATGAGGATGAAGAGAAAGAGAGCTAAATATTTAATTATGACATTTTGTGGAGCAATGGCCGCTACTTCTGTACAGATATGTGTGTGTGTGGAGTCAGAGGCAGAAGTGGTGGGGTTTTGATGTGAATGGCTTCACAGCACAGAATTGGGACAAATCGATGTCGATCAAGAGTGTCTTTTTTCAAAATTGCATTGCAAAAATCAGATCTGTATCTGATTCAGGACCACATATAAAAGTGGCCCAAATCAGAATTGAAAAGTTCAGATTCCATGTGATTTGAGCTCCTCACACTGTTATGAAAAAAAAAACTGATCTCACATATGCACAACGAAAAATCTGAATTAGGCCACTTTTGCCTGCAGTGTGAACACAGCCTAAGAGAGCAGGCAAGTCTACAGGGTCATCAGGTTACATGCACGATGCACCAAAATTCACAAAGTCAATCTTACACATTTATAAAACAACCTTTAATATAACCTTCTTTTATATGAAAAATATTATTTTTAAAAATAACTGCTTCAAAAGCCTTTTTACCTGCTATCAACTACCTACTCAATGAGAAGAATGTTTTAGTACTTACACAGCCCAACAAACATATTGTATGTAAATATAATAGACTTTACATATACTTCATTTGGGCGGCTGCTCATATTAACGGCCACCTAAGTATATTTGGCAACCCATTTTTGTATTTTAGCAGCCTGGCACTGAAAGTGTGATGGACCCTATTGTTTTTGGAGAGATTATTAGGGCCCAAGCACGAACGTGCCAGGGGCTCAAAGGTTTGAGGGGCTTGGGGTGCTCGAAAGCTCAAGAAAATGTGAACATGCTTCAGAACTGGCAAAAATTGCAGAGTTCTGCAGTGATTGGGCTCAGGCGTGGCCAGCTGGCTCTATAGCGCCCCCCAAACACACGCCAGTGTTGGGATAACGTTCCTTCGATGTTGACGATACTTGGTGGATCATTGCTCTAATCTTTAAGAAGATATTGAAATATTTTGAAATTTTTCGAAGGACAGGAAGTCAGCCATGTTGGATTTCGTGTGTTAATTTTAATTCCACGTGCACATGAGTAAAGTTGTGGGCTGGACAGATACACAATGAGCTGAAACTCGCTCACTCAAATTGTCATTTGAAACATTGTTGTTATGAAAAAAAAAGATTTATTATAGCCGCTTTAAGCTAACTAGCGTAGGTTTATTAGGTTTGGTGCATGTGTGTGATGTATTGCAATGTTTTAAACATGTGTGATGTGGTCTAGGCCTTATGAGCCACATTTTTCTTTTAACTAAGCTAAATTAGGGACCATACCATGTTTATTTTGTTATGAAATTTTGCAAGAATTGTTAAATTTTTTAACATTTATTTTTCTCTAAATAAGTCACTATACATGCTAAATATTTTGTGTGTTTTTTTTTTATATATTATTAAGTCAATGATATTCTTAACGCATAGGTTGCATAACCTTTGTTGTATTTTAATATTCTGCTCTGGAAATATATATGATTTTATTTAAAGATATACATTTAAAAAGAAGCAATTCGATGTTTGTTTCATCCGTCAGCAGCATAAACAACAAGTCTATCGCACTTAACTAGAAAGCATATCCAGTCAGCTTCATAGACAAAAAAAGAATAATTAATCATAGAGCATTTTTTTATCCAACAATGAATATTAACTTATTAATTATTAACTCATGCCCTCCCATTTAAAAAAAAACTTCATTAAATTGAGCTGAAAAAATACTAAATTGACTAATAAAGAAACAGATGAAGAAAGGATGAAGACAGTGAGAGGTAATGATGAATAAAAAA
This sequence comes from Sebastiscus albofasciatus, assembly GCA_916701655.1. Taxonomy (NCBI): domain Eukaryota; kingdom Metazoa; phylum Chordata; class Actinopteri; order Perciformes; family Sebastidae; genus Sebastiscus; species Sebastiscus albofasciatus. The sequence goes on along the minus strand of CAKAOI010034250.1, from coordinate 25,716 downwards.
TAGTCAACATGAGGTAGTGAAAAAGATCAGGGAAGGAGCCAGAGGCTAGAGAGCTGAAAGCTCCTCACATAGCCAGTAGCTCACAATAAACCACAGACTGTAAATCTCTGCTGCAGGTTAGAAACTAGATGCTGCTGTAATGCTGGACAAAGGCACCAGTGGGGAGGTGGTACCCAAATACCTGAAAGCAGATTGATATTTTGCTCAACAGGAAACAACAAAGCGATGTTTGTTTGACCGATAAAGCCAGTTTATTTACCAGCTACCAGTGTCTCCGTGGCACAATGGACTGTTTCACACTTCACTGTAAAGCCCCTGCCATTCCTGAGGAGAACAGAGGGAAGGACAAACCTCTGACTTTGACTCCCACTGAAATATGTGAATATTAAGGCTGAAATTTCCCTCTCGTGGTGTTTATGAGGCATGAGGGCTAAAAGCTGGCATGAGTCACCAATGATAAACAGGGTTTGTCATATTTTAAATGCACATTATGAACAAAAGTGTGAACTTGCTCAGAATCTTAATCATCTCTGATCTGAGTTTAATGTATTGAATACAATGGGCAATTTAAACCTAATCTCTGTCCTTCTCTCTATGCAAGTATATCACGCCACAGAAAAATGTATTATTAACCACCCAGCCACATTTAAATGATTAAAAAAAAAAAAATCGCCAAGTATACAAAGTTAGGTTTCAAAATCATGAAAAAATGATCAATACTGTATTCTCTGCTCTGACACGTTGAAGGCTCTCAAACAAACGGCCAATTGCAGGTGAGGACTGATTACATATGTACAGTTACAGTACATACGACACCGGTCATCTCACACTGTTGCACGCTACTTTTGCAGAATGCCAACACGCACGCTCTATCTATAGGCAGATCATGCGCACCAGAGGCATCCTGCGGCTGAGCTGGCTAACTTCCAGTTCAGCTCTAGGTTAACTTGAATGGGGATATAAGAAGTTCCACAGCTGAAAATCTCAAAATAAACTTTTTTAAAATACTGAATGTATTCTTCAGCTTAGTTTATTACAGTACAAGCTCAGTGATTGGGTGTTTCCTATACCCGAACACATCTTATGAGTCATAGTTAACTTTTCTCCTCATGTTTTATGAACTTTTTATTGATGAATCACATATTTTCGGACATTGCTGCTCATGTTTTGCACTGATTCAATAGTATCTTACAGTTCCATGTCCATCCAAGCCTTTACAACATACATTTTATATTACATATATACTGTCGAGTACCCATATACTTCATGCCACAGCGCACAACTTGATTGGAAGTGTAAAACATTGCATGTCACTTATAAACTAAAAATAAAATACCACTAATTTCTGAGGGAAATTACCTATTTCTTTGAGTTTTGGGTTGCTGGAAAAAAAATTAATAATTAATGCTACAATGACTGATATATTTGACTTCAGGACATCTCTGACTACATAAATTCTGAAAAAAACAGTTTTACTGGATTAATTTAGGTATATTCCAAATTAAAAGTCCCTAGAAATGTATGATTCCACTTTTTTCCATGGTCTAGTGTTAAAAAAAAGTTAACAAAAAAATTGCAATAAATCATAATATCAAATTGCAATATTTGTAGAATCGCAATACTTAAAAATCGCATTGGATATTGAATCGGCACCCAAGTATCTTGATGGTATCAAATCGGGAGATAGGTGTATCGTCCAAGCACTTAATATTTTCAATTATCATCAGATGATAAACATACAAAACGAAGATGTTTCATTATTAAGACACACTCCTCCATAATGAGACTTAAGCCCAGATTGATATAGTAACATTGGGATTCAGCAGAGGTCTGAGATTATTTGCCATCAAGCTGTTGAAATGTTGTGGGTATTTAAGTTGATGTTGAACTTCATCAGGTGTCCAAAAAGACAAAAAGGGACCAACGTCTGAGAAAAACAGCTGTACTTACATGGTTTCTGTGGACACATCTGGCATTTATGGAAACCCCAGGACGTCCCAATGGTCCCACAGCACTGCTCCTGCTTGGTGAGACCTGGCAGAGCCTTCCCACACTGAAAGATACAGAGCGGGAGAGAAAGAGAGGAACGGAAGGGGAATTATTATTTCTATCTTAACAAAAATTATGTTTTTGTATTGTCTGCTTCCACTGTATGTCTGATCCTGAGGTCAATCAGATGGCCCCACATGCAGATAAGAACATACTGACAGTCCCTGATCTTTATGGCAACAACTGCTATGTAAAAAGTGACCTGGTGATGGAGTGACTGATTTATGATCTTCACTTAAACAAGACAAAGTGGATATCTGGACTTGATAACTACAATATAGATGTGGTTACAGTATAATTGTAATGATAAATTGTGATCATACTATACCAGCTGGTGTGGTTAGATGTATACAGTCAGTGGATTCACTGTGGCTCTGTGCTCTGATTTAAATGTCCCATATTGTAAAAAGTGAGATTTTCATGTCTTTTATATTATAAAACAGGTTTAAGTGCTTTATAAATACTGTTAAACAATCAAAATGCTCAATATACAGAGAAATATACGCAGCCCGTATCCGTACTGTGCGTTTGAAACAAGCCGTTATAGGATTTCTCTCCATTTGTGATGTCACAAATCTACAATATTTAGACCATTACACGGTTTTAAACGTAAACATTCTAAATGTGTCTCAGTTTATTTCCTGTTGCAGTGTATGTAAATAACATCAGCTGACAGGAAGTAAACATGGACCCAAACTGTTGCCGAGCAACGCAATTCCGTTGCAATTCCATTGAAATGCACTAAAACGGAGTGTTTCAGACAGAGGGTAAATACAAGTATATTAAGGCAGACAGTACGAGGAAAATAAAGTTTTTTTTTAACATTAAAGCATGTAAACATGTTTTAGTAGAAACCCAAAATACAAGTATGAACCTGAAAATGAACATGATATGGGACCTTTAAAATAACTCTCTGATCATAGTCACTGTTGTAAACAGACAGTTGAGTCTAACTGATCAATCACAACTTTGAACTAAATTCAACTCAGTGCACACCCTGTTGGATATGCACTGAGTTGGTGATTGTTAATCTAACTTCAGCCGGCTGTTGGACTGGCAGCTCTGTCTGCTCTCCTCTGCTTCCTTGGTGACTTTTTCCTCCTGACTGACTGACTGCACCGTTAACCTCTGCTCTTCCCAAACATTTTATTGCATTTTTTTTCATGCTGTCACGATGTGGTTCTCTGAAAGTGATGATAAAATGTCATGATCAAGCAATCATCGTCACCTGAGCTGAATCAGATCCTGATGCAACTCGTCTTGCAGGCAATGTAGTTACGAGATGATGAAGTACGATGTGTGTTGTAGCACATTTGCTCTTTATCTCTGAAGTTCATGTTATCAAACACATTTAAACAACTGAAGTTTTATGGAACTGACTCCTTCAGAGCGGAGCCAGCAGCAACGTTACGTTCACTTTCAGCCATGTGTGTTGCTGTTGTACCTGTACATAGTCATAAAGTAAAATATGTCAACAGGTCACACTAATGTAAATGATGTGATATGACACATTTATATTGCATTAAGATTTATACCAGTATTATCATGATTGATTGACATGACATGGCACACCCCTAGTTTAAATATTTTGTCTTCCTTCGATTGATTGTTTTACAATATTTGCTAAGGTGCTGGCAATAATGCAACCAGCCCCAAAATAGTTCTGACTTTTTTTAAACTAAATTCAAATATTTGGTTCATTTGCTACAAGATCTTTGATGTTCTTCAGTTGTATTGAGCTAACATGCAGTAGACATTTATGACAGTGTACCTGACTCCCTGCTGTCTCCTGGAAGCAGCGTCCCAGTGTGTTCTTGGAGGTGACAGGCTGGTACTGGGGGACCTGGTAGCCATGCTGGCTGGGATAGGCTACGTTGTAGCCGTGGTGCTGGCGGCTCTCTGTGTGGTGATAGGTGTAGCTGGTGGATGAAGAGGAGCCTGACTGGGGGCCTTTCAGCTGGTGCCCGTTGTTGTGGTAGTTATCCAGCTGAGACACCTGGTGGACCTGGACAGAGGCCTCTGGAGGATGTTTGATATGGATGTTGACGATGCTGGGGCTGAACACTGAAGACACATGGGACAACATGAGCAATAGAATTAGTACAGTGCATTATCATTATTAAAAGGGACTTGTGGGTATTACTGGAAATAATGTGTAATATTTTTATGGGACACTCCCCAGACTAAGATTAGTTTTCTCATCATGAGACTGTGGTTAGGGGAGCTTTGTCAAGTCTGATGGCGACAGCATTTACGTGGGCCTCCTCCATTGCTGTGAATGTGGTGTGCTGTGATGTGTTGCAGTGTAGGGGTTGCTCCAACAGTTCATAATTGTCTGACCTTTGTGGGCGTAGTGTCGCGGGGTTGTACTTCAAAACTCCTTAGAACATGAAAACACTGGCGTAGTCCAAAAAAACATTGTAATATTCCCTTTTATTATGCCTCCCAAAGTAGCCTCCCAAAGTGCCAATATTTACAAAAGGTGAAAAAAATAGAAAATAAGCTTTGTACAAGAGCATCAAATAGCACTGAAAATTGAGTTCCTCAATAACTCAACTTTTCTGACTGTTTCTGACTTTTCCAGTCAGAAACAGGCAAAAAAAACAAACCCAATTTGCAGTCTGGGAGTTCAATGACTGTTACCTTCTCTGTAACCAAACCAAGACAAGACTGACTTCACCAGGCCAAGATGACCACCTTTTAAACTAATAGCCCCTCCCCTGGGTGTATTACTAACAGAAAAATACAATTAACATTCTTCAGCAGAGAAGACATTTACAGCCCCTTTAACATAGGCTTACTTTACACCCGTCCTCCCCCCTTCACCGCCCTCAACCAAAACAAGTTAATTTGCAACAAAATCCCATTGAAAAATAATAAACATATTTATGCTGATCACATGACACTGAAAATGCGTGAGAACGCTCTTTTTAACGGGGGGAACTTATTACGCCCCCGTTTTGCCAGTCAAACTCATGAATGGAACGTGATGGGATGGACAGGCAGCGTTTCATCGACTGCTGAGTGAGAATAATATTTGTGTGAATATATGCGTACAGGAAACAGCAGAACAATCAAGTGTGCACCCTTGGTTGCACTACTGAAAAACAGTTTAGGGGAGAGGGATATGTCGCGAGGTGTTTCCTTAAAGCATGATCCACACTGGAAACGTCAGGAGCGCGTGGCGGCTGCGTTACCTGTTGTTTTTTTATTTCAGCATCCGTGCTAACAGGTTAGAGCAGCCACACTGCCCACGTGAGACGCACGTCTTACGCGCGTCTCAGCTGCGTCTCTTCTAGAGATTCGAGGTCTCGCCTATTTTTAACGTGAGCCATGATGTTAGCAGCAATAACAGACAGTGAAAGTGATCTATTGACTGTATATTGACATCATCAATCAGCAACATTACTACAGTTTCAATGTCTGTAGAAAATGTTACATAGATGAAAAAAGTAAAGATTTATTTTTAAATCAACACTTCCTGCTTTCATTTCAAAATAAAAGCCCTCAAGCGTTTTTTTTCTGTGTACAGAATTCCTTCATTTGTTAACACAAGGCTTTTATTCTGAAATATGTGCCGGACAGTGTTGTAGAACATGCAGTGACTTGGAGAGCTCCATGAATGAATATAGTACATTGTTTTAATTGTTGATTATTACTATTATTTACGAATTACCACCTGTTTTCGAACCTTTCTCTGTCTAAATAAATATAAATAATATTTATAATGAAATGAAATGGCCATTAAAAGGCAAACTCTATGTAGAAAGAAAGGACTGACAGCAGCAACTGCAGCAGACACGCAGCAGCCACGCAGCTGGTAGTAACGCAGGCTCTCCAGTGCCCACTTAATGGCCGGGCCCACTTTTTCCACAGTGGAATACCTGGTCTCACGTGGCTGCAGTTTGCGGCTGAGATACAAAATTGTGTGTTTTTTATTGCGAGCAGCTTGCAATATTGAATTGCGTTCCATGTCCTTTTTATATATAGAGGTATGAATAGCTCCAGTTTCATCTTTGTGTATGGTTAAGTCCAAGTAGTTGATTTTGTCAGTGCTGAATTCGCAGGTGAATTTCAGGAAACTTGAGATGTTATTAAGATATGACACAAAGTCTATCAATTCTTCATAGCGTTCCCTCCCAAAATAGCACAATGTCATCAATGCAATGTTTGTATAGTTTTATCTTTGAGTGATATGGGTTGTTATTAGGATCATGTACAACAGTTTCTTCCCATTTCCCCACAACCAGTCATGCCACAGAGGGCACTGTTGCTGTTCCCATTGCAGTCCCAGCCTGTTGGAGACATGTTACTATGTCCCTGCGGTCTAGCATATGTTGGACAAACCAAACGACCCCTTCAACAACGAATATCTGAGCACAAAACTGCAATCCGCACAGGCAATATGGGTTTTGCAATTGCAAAACATTATGCTGATTATGCCCTCTTCATTAAAATTCTGTGGGATTGAAAGAGTCATGATGCCCACTAGAGGAGGTGATATTTTAAAGAAATTGGCCCAGAGGGAAATGTTTTGGATATACACACCAAACACTATGACATCAAATGGACTGAATGATGACTTCAGCTTAAAATGCTTTTTTATCCGCAGAATTTCATATTTGTGAATTGTTCTTTTTACGACCTTCAGCCTTTGCCATGCGTGACTTGCAGTAAAAGTGCTCAAACATGCATCTTTTTCAGGGAGTTCACTGATAAACAATAGAAAAGTGTTACTCCTCCACCTTTTCCACCCACATTTTCCATCTACATCACTTTAATTGTTTCCTTTCACTCACCAGGATTCTGTCCGTTGCTGTAGGTCAGAGGCAGTGTATGTGTGGAGTGGACCTGAGTTTGGCTGTAGCCACCTGATGTCTGCTGGTGTCTGTTCTGAACGGGCATCTGGCAGAATTTTCCAGTAAAGTTGGGAGGGCACTGACACTTGTCCCTGGTGCTGCACTTCCCGCCATTTATACACGGCAGATGACACACCACTGAGAAGAGAAAAAAAGAAACAGGAAGTAAATGAAGTTGCTGCACTAATGGTCCCACGCATACAGTAAATACAAACCAAAAAAGGCCAAGCCAAACACATCTGTGAGTGCATTTGGATTCCCATTTGTCTGACTTTTCAACACATCTGTCAATAATTAGGCTAAAGTACGTCATAGTTGGATTGGGCTGCATCCGGAAGCTGAGCGGATTCACTGCTGATATAAAGCTCAGGGAATCGAAACGGTGCATGTCATCCATTCTAACAAAATTGAATTCACAAGCTTTGATGTCAGAAATCTATCACTGAAAAGAAAAAAATAAGCAACCATGCATGTCACCAACAGTTTTAAAGTTTATTTTATTTTATACCACGGCTACTGGGAATTCTCGATTCTAATTAGCTGGAAGGTGTAGATTAACTTTTAGTGACCGGACAGTATAATCGGACCATCCAAGATGGTCCCAGGTGATGACGGTGATGTTGGTTGAGTGGAGATGGAGATATGTCTTGGGTGAAGGTGAGACAGGAACTTGTCGATGAACGACGGCAGATGAGCTGATAGACAAACAAACACAAGACTTTCAACCCAGGAGACTGCTGTTTGTGTCCCGCGTGAAATTAAAAGTAACGTTGACTTATTCACGTCACGTCAGTCTTTAGTCACGTGAGTTGCTAGTCAGTGAAGTCAACGTCAACCACGACCGTTTCCTAACCCTAACTAAGTGGTTGTGTTACCTATACCTAACTTCCTGTGAAAACGGAAGTTTACTTTGATTGGACACTATGCATGTAATGAGCGTATATTGACACGCCGTCCTTGGTCCATCCAAAAGTAACGTAAAAAGGGTACCTCATGCGTCGGTCTCCAGTGCCAAGGCGCACTGACCAAGTGGCGGTATTTGACGAGTTGGGAGAGAGGATGTGTTGCCAAGGTTGAGAACCACTGCTCTAGACCGAACAGACCAAGTCCAGTTGCTTTAAATGGAGGACTCAATATGTGTCATGTAAAACTAGAATGGTACCAAAGACCAAAGCACACTTGGTGATTGTTGGAAAGAGTAACGACAACAGTTTAGGTGAATTTTATTTTGTTTCTGTCCGGTTTGAATGAAGTGTTTTACAATGCTCCGCTACGTACAGTTGATCTCAACATAAACAAGAATACACGTGGATGATGGCGCAAGTTGAACGGAGAGGGGGACGGAGGTCTGCGCTCTCCGAGTGCCATTCTAGTTACGTCATGTGCTCATGGTTTTATTGGATTATGTGCTGATTATTACATTATGAGTTGTTACATGAGCTGAAGTCTCAGTGTGAGGTGAGTAACAATTGCATTACAGTAATCAAGTTGGCTTAAAATGAAGGCATGAATCAGTTTTTCTGCATCTTTTTGATTTATAAATCGTGTGCATTTAAAACTGTAAAACTATAATCTATAATGGAGGTAAGTGGATGTTTTAGTGTTACAGGGTTATTGCATAGGGATTGTTTCTGACACATCAGAGTGATGGCGATGTGATGTTTCCTGCACGTTTCCTGATTCTGGACATGTATAAGTCCTGAATGGAGGGCAGGTTGGCAGCAGTATTTTTTTCTGCAGTCCCAACTGTCCATTGTAGTCTGTTCCTGTCCTGTTTGGTGGCTTATTGTAAGCAGTTGTGCAGAGCACAATGTATGGATGATAGCAGAGTAGAAGTGGAGCAGCAGCTCCTGAGGCAGGTTGAACTTCCTGAGCTGGTGCAGAAATCTGATCTCATGAGGTCATCGTTGTTTACGTTTTCATGACATTAGAGCAAGTCAGGAACAGAGGTCTGTGCTACGAAGCAGGATTTGTGGTTAGCGAGGTAACTTCAGGATTTTCAGTCCTACGATGGTGGTTCATTTCTTACCGGGGTAGATTGCCATGGTAACTGATGCTGAACACCTGACCTGCTCCGGAGCAGGTTATGTTCCAGATAAGAGATCAACTCGTATAAAAGCATCTTCTACTGACCAATCAGAGCTCAGTGCACAGATCATATGATAATACACAAATATGAAGAAATTGAAGTCATAATGCAGACTAAAAGCAACACAGTTTAAATTGACAAACAAAGAAAGGACAGCTGACAAAAAAAAATTGCTGACGGTGTGAAATGGACTTGGGAGCAAATACAAAATAAATGAATTAATACATGAGAGTTGTGTGTTTACAGTCCCGCAGACTGTATGCATTGCCTTGCATTACTTTGCTACTGGTACTTTTATGTGTGCTGTGGGTGATTATAAGACATGAAAGTAAGCCTGCTTACCAGCTTATTTCTTTATTTGCTCTCAAGTCTGTTTCATACCGCCGGGGTCGGGGACACAGCTGAAAGAAGGCTTAAAGTGTCACACATGCCACAATTTTCCTAAAGGGAATAATAAAGTATCTTCTAGTCTTCTATTCTATTCTAAAAGCAACATATTAACTTAACGTGAACACCTAATACGCAGAAGTAATTATAGTCAGATTTGCTCATGCCTTAGTGATAGTGCAGTGCTATTATAGCTCTATTAATTTACGCGTTCACACAGTCGTTGATTTTCTTTTTGCCAGCTGTCCTTCCTGCATTTGGCAGCTTCAACTGTGTTACTTTTAGTCTGGATTATGTGTTTAACTTCTTCGCATTTGTCTATTATAGTTCGCTCTTCATATGTAATATATGCTGCTACGTTGACAGTAGATTTGTCCATGTCTGTGATTGGTTAGATGCTGCAAACCCCGCCCCTTTCATTTGAACACGCTCATAGCCAGATTGAGAAATGCTGGGTTGATTTACCGAGTTAATCAACCCAGCAGGATCTCGTTTGTTAGGGCTAGTGAAGCCAGATAAGGAGAAGATAGCCTGGGTATGTTGAACTCGCTTCGTAGTACAGACCCCAGGTTGGACAGAAATCTAACCGGCTGTATTGTGCCAGCCATCAACGGTGATCTGACATCTAAAATGAGCGAATTGATGTGTGTGCAACTCCATACTTTTCACTTGCACAAAAAATTTCGAAAAAAAAGCACCAGGAAAACATCGAGCTTGGTGCAAGAGAGGAGTGAATATCAGGAAACACAGGAAAGCAATGTTTTAGCAATGGAGCTAGTGAATACTGTACATCCTTAAGATATGTCCAGTGGATTAAAAAGTGCAATATTTCTTTCTACAATGTAGTTATTGTATAGTGGAGTTATTTTCTGATAAATTGAAACCCTCAAGTGAAGTACAAATCCTAAAAGTACAGTAAAACATTTTTGTTTTAAGTTTACCATTATATAACTAGAAACAATGTGACAGCCCTGAGGCATCTATATAACTAGACTACATTTGGTTAAAACAAAGTTAAACTAACTGTGATATGATCATTATTTCAAGTATGTGGTGCATACTCTCCAATACAAGACAATCTAAAATTACAAAACATTTTCATACGTTTATATCTTTCCTTAGCCTCATCTTCTGGACTTAGCCGGCTCTGTTAATTGGCCAACGTGTCATCAAGGGGGTTGTGGTCTTAGTATAAAAAGATCTTCCCCTTCCTTCCATTATATCATGAATCAACAGTCCTCCCTAACGGCCTCTCTCATCGGGTAAGTATGATAAACAAGACAAGTGCGATTTATTCTGTCTTGGCCCTTTGAGCTCGGTCTGGACTGCAAATAAACTTTCAGCAACCAGTTCCTTGGCTCAGGTCTGCACCCTATCACACAGATGAGAAAGAGAGAGGAAGAAAGGGAAGAAAGAGTCAGGCAGGGGAGGAATGAGGCAAGCCTGGACAGGCACATGAGACTAAAGCTCTATTTCTCCACCTTCAGTCACATCCATGTGAATCTGCAACATTCTCTCAAAATACCAACAGTAGGTCAGAAAAGGAATAAATAAATATCTGTTTTACTGTTCTGTATTTTTTGACTGATGCAACCTATAGATGACTCTTTGTTGTTGGCAGTAGTCAAAGTAAACAAACCACCATTATTACAGTGGCACCTAACATGTGAACCAGCATATAACACTAAATGAATTATTCACTTCCTTAGAGCTTTTGCTAAGAAATCTTTCCAAAAGATACAGTAGAACCTTTAACAGGTCAAAAATATAGTCATTAAAATGATTATCAACTGTCCAGTTAACAAACAGCTTGACGTCTCTTCTGTTCTGGACTGAACAAAAAAACAAGCAAATGCCACGAGCCTCTCTTCCATGAATTATTTTTTCCTAAAGACAGAGCGGTCTACTGCAACGTATCCTCATACAACGGTTCTAATGATACCCGACATAAAGTTATTCCTCATTTTTCATGTGTTCTCCTATGAATGTCCAGCAACACGTGTCAATTTACGCATACGTTACAAGCATACGGTCTTTTCAAAATAAACAACGTGGTTAGGTTTAGGAATGTGGTTTGGGTTAAAATAACTACACTTGAAATACTTTGGTACGTCATAGACCGTATGTAAGAAGTGGACGTAGTCACCGTGACATCACCCATTGGTTTGTGGACTGCCGTTTTGAAGTCTCGAGTTTGGCAGTTGGCAGTCAGAAGTGACACGAGAGGGTGGAGCTAAGTGCAAACAATCGCTGAATCTATAAGACATTTTTAGGTGACCAAAATGTTACAATTAACTTTCATGAACTGAAAACACACTGCTAGCAACCTGTCAATCACAAGGTAGCCCCGCCCTAAAGCATCCCCTGCTTTATGGTCTATCTGACTCTAAATGGGACCATAATTTACTAAATGAACATCATGCTGTATTGAAGAAGACTTGAAACTAGAGATTGAGACCATAAACTCATGTTTACAATGTTTACTGAGGTAATAAATCAAGTGAGAAGTAGGCTCATTTTCTCTTAGATTTCTATACAACCAGAGGAGTCACCCCTGCTAGCTGTTAGAAAGAATGCAAGTTTAAGGCACTTCCGCATTGTCTTCACTTTTCAGACTCTGAGGGCGCCCACTGGGTTAGGGTTAGGCAACAGAACTACTTTGTTAGGTCCTAGCCAACCTCCTACTTTTGCAGTGCTATTTTATGATACATTTCTACAACAGTTTGATGATTAAATCACAAATCACTGTGGAGGACAGAGGTGTCGCATTAACGTTATTTTTTCCCCAAAGCCTGTGTCATAACCAATGTCATTCACACAGACTTAACTTATCTGTCAGGGGGTATGACTGCCTGTCATATCTGCTTCCACTGTCAGTGTAATGGGTTCGTTTCAACTCTGCCAGCGCAGTAATAGCGGTGAGAGCGCAATACATAAATAAGCCGCCAGATTCATCATAGCCAGTATATGAAAGCTTTTTACATTTGTTGACAATAAGTGATTTACTTTTTGGTTGTGTTTGAAACTTCAAGAAAGAAAAGAAAACAATGCTACCAACAGAAAGTTAGTGCTTGTGGGTCTATGCTCATGTGCTCATGTATGTTTTCTTTAAAGGTGCTATATCCAGAGCATTAATATAGCAGCAAACAACCCTTTGCTACGTAAAGAGGAGTAATGTCTACCTGAGCAGAGAAGGAAGTCTCTTTCCCTCTGTGCGAGTTGTAATCAGAGCATCTCCTTGCTTTGTTGACATAGCCGGGCCGGCCGTGCATGCTTTTAGTGCATGTTTATGCATGTGAGCGTGCCCCACTGGCCAGTGGTGCCGGCGGGATTTTATTTCATAGTACGCACAAGAACCGCCCGCTTACCTTTAACGACTATAGATCTGGCGCCATAATCCAGAGGAACGTGCAATAAAAGTTGGCATGAAGTACAAAAGCAGATTCCCTCATTTCATGAAATCTCTGCAGCATCTGAAGGCAGTACCCTGATAAACCCACAGCCTCTGAGAGGTGCCGTTACGCGGAGCTCGGTGCCGTTACGCAGAGCACAGTGCCGTTACACACGGCCATTCACTGTGTTTACCTTCAATGAATCGCCTGAAAACGACACCAGGTTGCTACAGTACAACCATACAGTCTGGTTGGTTATAATTCAATATTCTATTTTTATATGTTATATTCTGTTTTATGACGGAGATGTCCGGTTAAAAGGGTGCATCACAGCCTCTTTTCCAACTGTCTTTTCAGCAAACGTAGCATCTCATGCGACTGCAAACGCTGTTGTGTAACATTAATCACTATGTGACCATACCAGCTGAGATACATTACAATTATTGCTAAAGTAGCGTTGGTCTGATCACTTTATTTATTTTTTATTTCAACAGTTATCATAGGAACTTCTTGATGGAAAATCTTCCTACGTCTGTCTTTGCATGCAGATTTGTGGTGATGTGTGTTCATGTCGAGACGCTCTGAACCCTCTAGACATTTCATGAGGTAACGATCTCCGTTTGCTGAGCTGTCGTTATGACTTTTAATTGTGATTGGCACAGCTGAGACAGTGATGTGACTGGCTGAGAGTATTTAATAATCACCACACCCGCTGACCTACACCTTCAGCCAGTGCATAAAGAAGCCCACACAGTCTGCGGCTTAGACCTACCACCGTGCGCTTGGCATTTATTATTCAACTTTCAACTGAGGGTGCAATGCATGCTTTTGCACACTCGTAAGACCGGGCCTGTTTAGCGTCATCATCATAAGAACAGTCAGGCAGTAACAGCAATATGCAACTGCACGGTGCGTACATATGGCTCCGGGGCCACTGCTACTGGCTAGCTCCCGGCCGCTGCTCTGCATTGCTGATAACGCCATCCTGACTGATGGCTTTGTTGCGGAAGCGTAACTGCACAATGAACTTCATCACTTTTAGTCTTAACTGCAGCAAGATCCTGCCCTGTTCACAAATGTTGATCTTGAAGCAAAATGTATTTAACTGCTACGAGTGAACCCTGACATTACTACAAACCCATCCCAGGAAACAAAAGAAAACCATCACTCCCCGTCACCCAGAGTTAACAGTCTGGTGGGTTTTTTTTCATGTTTGAGCTGGTGTTAGTCCAGTTCTACTAATTTGTTCAGCTGAGTCAGACAGGAATTCATCTTGTTCCATGTTTCTGCATGTGTCAGAGCTGGAGATCTGCTCCTTGTAAGGAACCGAGACAGGTTCAGACACAGTTTGCCGGGTCTGTGCAACACTTAAAAGAACATCACGTGCTCCATAACACAGATCTTGTTTCATGGTAACCTGAGGCTGTAATATTATTGTACACACTCAATTCACATACATTTACCATACACTTTTGATTCACTACCTGACACATCAAACCAATTTAAACATGTTGTAATTTCCTAACATACAGACAATGCGTCTAGATTTCTAAAGGAAACTGTAAGAGCTAAGAGCCAAATTAACTGACAGGTAGCCTATCAAGACGGATCCACGGGTTAGCATTGACCGTGGAAGGGGGGCTGCGGCCCGGGTAGCTTTTCGAGTCTGATTTAATATTTTTAGGAATAAAAGCCTGAATTGTGTCTGTGTTTGATCTCAAAACTTGCACTTTAAATCGAGTCAAACGATATTGGTCACTGTCACCCACTCCCACTACTGCTGTTTGCAATTTGACTTACCGATCACGTGCATTGTTTATCAGCAGCATTGTTTGGGAACCATGGACAGCTCTGTTTGTTGTGTGTGGAGGCTGTGTGGGTGAGAGATGGAGACAGATAGAGCGAGAGAGCGCTGAAAGTGCTAACAGCTGTTTCTAGCGCCACAAACAGCTGTTTCTACACACCTTTCCCAGCTGATTTGATGTAAATTCAAAATATAGCGCTCTTATAGTGCTAAAAAGTTATTTTATTATGTGAGTGCTAAATGTATTCTCTGATTTTGAAACAGTAGCCTTATGCTGTTGTTGTCCTTTAGCCTTTCTGAGGCTATTGTATAGTAGTTCATGTGGGTATACTTGTACCTCTGCTAACTCTTTGGGGATCTATTGCACAATCAAGCAAACTGATCAAGTTACAAGTCTATTGATCTCCTATTGAGCTCAAGATGAGGGTTACTCTCAAATAAATAAGTTTGTCAACCAAGAAAAAGTTGCCCTCGACTGAATTTGAACATTTCTTTGAGTTTGTCCAACTTTTTATTGAACACCTTTGGGAATATAAATCTCAA
Organism: Sebastiscus albofasciatus; assembly: GCA_916701655.1. Lineage (NCBI taxonomy): Eukaryota > Metazoa > Chordata > Actinopteri > Perciformes > Sebastidae > Sebastiscus > Sebastiscus albofasciatus. The sequence continues at coordinate 10,593 of CAKAOI010034250.1, read as the reverse complement.
AAACAACGCTAGGAAATGGCTATATTAGTCAGTAATCAGTCTAACAATTTTAATTTAAAGTAATGTTTACCTATCGAGTACAGAGATGGGTCTGGAACGTGGATAGCTGTGAAACAAACACTGGAAGCAGGGAGAAACTGCTAGCTTAATAGCATTAAAAGTGAACAAATACCCTTTATCAACTCAAAAGCTGTCTCAACTATAATTTCCATCTTGTTTATTAAACATGTAGAAAAATGAAAAAGTGACGCATTCAGATATTTCTTGACCAACAAACACTGGACACAGTGACTGCATTACATTATATTTAAGTCTTGGAAATTAACTACATTAACCAGATTCATTTTCTGACACAACATTGACATATTACCACTTTATAAAGTTGATATAGGGAATATTTTAGAACACAATTGCTCTGCCCCTCCCCCCCTTTATAAAATAAATCTGTCTCTTTAGCTGCTAAATGCTCCACTATGTTCACCAGGTAGTCGCCGACTTTGTCTGTCTGCTGCTTGGTGTCGGGCAGGTTGTGTAAAGTGAGTTTATCAGATCTTTTTGGTTGATGAGAGCAGAGTTTGTGAGCAGCAAACCAAAACAAGTAGCTAAAAGATGCTAAAACACTCCATAGAGATGAGGGGGGCTGCAGCGGGTTCGTCAAGTGACTCCTTTCCTTTCGCACATAGTCATTAGATCTATTGTTAATATAAATGCATTTGAGATTATGTAAGTTTATAGTATTATACGTTAATAGCAGCACCCAGTTCAGATTGTGCAACTGTAGTCTATTGCACTTTGAATGGAAATTACAGATCACAGTAGATAAGGAAACACATGCAGAGTGTCACCAGAGTGAATTGGGGAGTATACAGGATCTCAATAGCAATATACAGAAGTGCGGATCTCTTACCTACTCTGAAGTTGGGTGCTGTCAGGGTGTCTGTAGCGTGGCCGTTCTCACTTATGATGGTGGTGGTGTTTCCCAGCTCGCAGTTGTTGTGACATCTGCCTCCTACGCAGGTTAATTTGCAGATGGTTGGTGTGAAGACCACCTTAATCCTTCCCGTGTGGTTGCCCACTGCCGTCAAAAACACGGCAGAAACCATGAGGACGGGGAAAGAGAGCAGACGAACTGTGGTTATTCTTTGATCCATTAGGAAAATGTTAAATCACTTCAGCTCGACACAATCAGCCGGCGAGGCCCCAGTCAAAACAAAAACACAAAAATGGGCTGTGTAATTTTAAATTTTGAAAAAACGTGAGATGTGTCTCCTCCCTGCACTTCCAACTACCCCTCTCTATCTGTTTCTCCTCCTCTTCCACTGCTCCTAAATCCAGTGGCGCCTTTGAAATGTGAGCAGGAATACAGAAAAAAAAAGAAATCTGGGAGAGGGAGAAGTCAGCAAACAAAACTCTGGGATGTCTTCCAATTCTTCATTATAAGTCTCTGAGAGGTGGATATTGGCATATGAGCATACCGAGCTTTATTCCAAAACAGACAAACAGCAGGCATGCCACCTTCCGCTTCTGTGCCTGCTTTCCTTGCTCCCTGGTTTTCTATCTTCCTACTTAGTTTTTACTGTTGATGTTTAGCAAACTATGCTCAGGAAGTTAAGCACCACAAATAAAGAAAAAGAGCAGTAGTCTTTTGAAGTACTGGAAGACAAAAGCTTATCAACCCGTTTCCCTGTCCACCGAGTTCCTCCCCACCCTCATAAGCCCAGCCCTCAGTACAGACTGATAGAGTCCAAACTATGACAGACGTACTGGATCCCATCTCAAAGTATCTGACACATTTAATCTTTCTACCTACTGTACACCAATATCTTACATCTCTTCAGGCACATTTCGCTTTTTCCTCCAATTCTTTCAACTTGATTCACTTTTAATATCTCTTCCCGGTTGCGGTTGTTCTTGGCATCCCTGCGTCAGCTCCAAACCCCTGTCTCCAGTGCTCAGTGCTTTGTCTGTGGCTGTCAGCTGTTCACACCAGTGCAGACGCATGGAGTGAGGCCAAGCTGTCGGAGGAATGTTTTCTAAACCTGAGAGGCAGGAAAAACCACTGGATAAGAAGCCCCAGCCTACCTAAACATTTGCTAATAGGTGCAAAAATTAACTATTTTCAAGGGACCTAATATGATGTAGTGGTTACAACCAAATGCCAGTGGAAAGGTGGTTTTAGAAATGCTGCCAGGACCATATATGGATGTCCAAGATTTGAAGTCTAAACATGGTTTGCCCAATTCACTTTGATGGGAAGATTATCCCCAAAAAGAAATGGGAAGGTTCTCGCTTCATTAAAGGAGCCATACATGAGCCAAAACATAAACAAAAGATTTCAAATCACAAAACTGGAAACTACTTACTCACAAATAGATTGACAGATTATTTTGAACGCCTACATTTCACAACAACTAAATTGAAGTTATCAATGTTTATTGATGCTGTTAGATTTCCATTTACATCAGTCATTTTTCTAAACGTGGTAAAAGTGACTTATGTTTCAGCCGATTAGACTGGTGTCAGGCTATTAAACAGTTGCTATAAGCCCCATAGATGTGGGTAAATAGGGGCCTAATACACCTACTAGTAGGTTTTATCACCTATTCACATGGTAGATTTCCAAAAGAAGGTATAAAAGAACACGATAGTGACCTCTAGCGACCGTAGTAATTATGACAGGAGTAGAAGCGGAAGTTGGGCGCTACAGTGTGAAACTCCATAAAGGAGGGAGGCTGGAGGTGATGGATGGGACACAAAACACAGGGTTTTTACCCAGGAGACTGGAGTTTGCATCCTATGTGAAACCAACAATGTGTAGTTGTCTTTGTGTTCGTAGATATTTGACCCAAAACATGGTGTTAACTAAACTTGACTAAGTGTTTTTCTTTTTTTATAGGTTTAGGGTTTATTATTATTACTATTAAAGCAGCCTCCAGATCGAAATAAAAGAAAGAGAGAAGGAATGAAGCATACAGATTTTGTTACCAATATTTAATTATCCTTAGCTCAATATTTTCAGGGGACACTTCACTTGCAACTTTTTTTTTAATTTGCCATGTTGAGCATTTTAATTTGACCAAGAAAGGCCTATTGAAGGAGGCTGGGACACGGGCGGAACACGGGTCCTGGGGTGTAACTGAAGATGCGGTCGTGCGTTGCGATTTGCTCATTTTCGGCGAGTGCTGACCAGATTTTACTGCGCATGTGTTGTACCCCAAAGACCCAGCCTCCTTCGATAGGCCTTGATATCAAGATGTACGGAGGACGGAGGAGGAGGTGTGCATTAACCCTCCTAATCTGTGACATGCTCATTGGCCGAAAATATTTCCGAAGAGCCTGACGTTACACTTGTTTAGTACTGGTGTGAATAGCGAGGGCAAGCGTAGGCTGTTTTGTAGTAATGTTGTCTGGTGTCTTGTGTTGACATGCACAGCTCAGCTTGCTACCGGAGCTTGTTGAATCCAAAAAGGCGCGATGCTTTCTCAGTTGGGCCGGATCGATTCGTTTGGAACCACCCCTTCAAAGAGGTCTCGGTTTGCTTGTTTTGGTGCGCACCCGAGTGCGATTGCTGTGTTCACACCTGCCCAAACGAACCGCACCGAGAGGGTAAACGCTACAGGGTTCGATTCAACCGGACTAAACAAGGCAGGTGTGAATACGCCCTAAGACCACTTGGCACTCCCCTGATTTTACATATGAAGTGCATTTTACTGTCTTAACTGTCCTATACTGTCAAAATGTTATAAAAAGTCAAAATCACTGCTTCACTAAACTGAACAGCCAGTCAGACAGCTCTCTCTCTCTCATCAACTGCTGATGAGGGCTGATTAGAGCCAAAGGTGCTGGACACACCGCAAAAAAGTACAGGAAACCTACAGCCCCATGACGCCTGATGGCTAAAATGCCAGCTCGGCATGTCAGGACCCTTTGGCACAACACTGAATTTCCCACAGAATCCAATCACTTAAATAGGGATAGAGTTTTCATGGCTGTTTACTCTGGTTAGTTTAAATGTCGTTGCTGACAGGTGGTAGATATCTGCTTCAGAGGAGGAAATTCTCTTCACATGTAGAAATAGACAAGCAGTTTTCACACCCATCCTAGCCCGTCAAAACTACTTTGACAAGTCTCTGAGCGGTAGCGGCCACAGCGATGATAAAACATTTCCAAATCCTCTGAAACCCCCCTCCCCCTCCTCCTCATGTCTATGCCTCTGTAAGCATGCACACGTTGCTGGCGGATCACTTTGGTTGTGTCAAGCATATGGAGAGGGAGTCAGGAGAGCATCTCAGACACAACATAGACATCAATCAACTTGAAGGACAAAAATGTTGAGGGTGAGATTCATCCAGGCTGCAGGGGGGGGGGGTCTGTCTGATGTTTTCCATTGGACCACAGGAGGTTTTTGTGTGATCCATGTAAGGGACTAAAAGTGCACAGGCCTCAGAGGTAAAGTGTGTGCAGTACAGACGCTGATGTCAGGATTGATTAAGAACACATTTAATGGCTGTGAGAGAATCAGTGTATAGGTTCTCTTTAGGGTTCTTTGGTCTCAAGTAGAAGTTTGTCTCCCTTGCTGGCTTCATATGATGGCAAAGGGTCTTTGAATGGATTTTATAAACAGTAATTTGGCTCAAATACAGTCCAGCCTTTTGACAAGAAAGATGGGTGTGCTGTAGGAAGTTAACGATTAAATATCAATCTATGCAAATTATTGGTACCAGTATATACAGTATACGGCAATATCCAAGTGCGTGTCGTGAACGTATCATCTTTACTTTTTCTGGCCCACGCTTAAAGGACAACTCCACCAATTTCCATAGCACCAATTTTACACATCAAAGTCTGTGTCCAGGTCTCGGGGAGTACTACTGCAAGATGGCGGCGTGTGCACAACGCGAGGCTTTGTGCCTCTATACTACTGTCTATACTATATATATTACATCTATAGTGTATTCACTGTATTCATATCACACCTCCAGCTGTTTATTCTGTATATACGATCTTACTATAAGCATTGCTATAATTACACTATGCACTATATATTTTATAATTGTACTTATACCCACATTGCCTACTATGTTCATACAGTATACGGTGTATCCATACACATTGTTAACACTGTTCATACTCATATCTAATGTATTCATACCCCTTTATTCTATTGATTCTATATTTTATTCTGTATATTATTATGTACATTACTCTGCAATTTACTGCTTTTTGTACTTCTGGTTAGATGCTGAACTGCATTTTGTTTTCTCAGTACCTGCTATGACAATCTATTCCAATTTAATCTAATATGTGTGGGAAAGAAACGTGTATAAAGCCTTTAGTGTCTCCAGAAAGAGCTGTGCAAAGTGTGATAAATGTCATCCAGTGATGTCACCTGAGTCAGTGTCAGTTCGGGTTGAAGACTATGTTTGAAAAGTAAAACAAATCTGGAGATGTGGAGTTAGAAATAAGTGATTTTACCAGACCTCTTTAGCCCGCTTCTCATCTCTTCTTGAGGCTACATTAGCCACTACTAGCATAACACATCTGAATCTCCGATCGCACTGTTGGAGGTCAGTTGCACTGTCGGTTTTTGGCACCAGGTTTTGAAAAGGAAGAGGAATAGCTGCATCTATTTTTATCCTTTTTTTTTTTCAATTGTCAATCGTAAGTCCGACAATGCAATAGGAGTGCAATACTAAAGAAGTGGAGTACTCTTCCTACACCATCATGAGAGGTCGATGCTCCAGCAACACTTGTAGTATAAACTTTATTTAGAGACCAACATGTTTCAGCTTTTGGCCTACAACAAGGTGATTGGCATGGAAGTGATTTAGCCCAGCCAAAGAGGTTTTCTCAGTGCAAAAGAAAAACTCTAAGAGAGATAAGCTTTGTTTTTTTTTACCTCAAAGGTTTATTTCTGGGGAGAATGAATGAACACTTGTCTTGTATACTACAAGTGTTGCCGGAGTTTTAGAACTCGGTGAAGCCGTGCCAGAAATCCGTTCTCTGATTGCACACCTTCATGGCACTCGTATTTGGTCACAATGGCGAAGTGATCCTCTCTGCCCAAACCTTCAGTCAGGGCCAAGACTATTAACATTTGTCTGAGGGTGTTTTGGCAGTGTGGGAGAGCTGAGGGATAGTTGAGGGGAGACGGGGAATAACTTTCCCAGATGTGGCACCAAAGCCAGTTGCTGACAGGCCGTCTGTCGCGTGAGACAGGGCTGAAAGAAAGGCTGCAAGCTTCCTGTTTTAGAAGAGCAAACACGTCTGCTACTCTCACACAGTGTAGCGCTGACTGGATGCTGGGCAAAAACCAGCCGTGGTATTCCCTAAATTAGGCTCAGAGGCCTTAAGTGGTATTTATAGATATACAAATTTGCTGTCAGTGGGTAGGCCTGAATTGACCAGAACCAGGGGTTAGACAACATGATCGTCATGTTATGATTGAAATGGCAGCTCACGTTGCTCTGTTTAACGTAGGTTGAAAAGATGATGCGGTCGGCAGAATGGGTACAATTAGAGGGTTATTGGGGCCTTGGTACACTGGCACACAGTCTGTCATTATTACTTGAACTATGTAGCTGGTATCAATGAAGTTAAACCCCAATGTTTACAATCTTCATGTGATATCAGTGTGCATTGCTGTCTTTTTCTTTATACTTTCATTAGGAGACATCAAAATCAGATTTTCATTTCCTACACAAAAAGGGAAAGAATGCCGAGGAATGTTTAGTGTGCCACTGATACATTATCTTAGTAAATGTGAACTAAAACTATATAAAACCAGTTATTTCTCTCCACTTTCCCAACAAATGTTGTAATTCATTAATTCTTTCAGTTTATTTTTTATACAGCATCAAATCATAACAGTTATGAGACCAAACAAGAGCATGCATTCTATGCGACATTGGTATTCTTGCGACATTGGCAAGAAAAAATGTCCCTTTAATGGGTAGAAACCTTTGGGCAGAACGCGGCTCTGTGTGGGCGGCCATCTGCTGCTGTTGAATATGAATGAATTGGAAATGTTGGTGGCTGTCGTCTTCCTTCCCTATGTGTTTGTGTCCCATTTCCCCCTTGATGTCTGGCCATTTCTCTGGCATTTACAAACTACTAGCTGAAATTAAACTGAGCTAAGGTTATTTTGAAACTGGGTATGGGTCACTGTGGCCATGTCTGGGGCTGCTTGAGTCTACAGCACTGTAAAAACCAAGTATCAAGACTGTTCTGTCTGCTGACCCACCCTTTAATATCCCCAAGTCGGTCCGCATGGCTGTGGCCAGAGGCACAACCATTCAAACTGCAGTCTACAGATTCTTTGAAAAATATTGACTTATTCATAGATGTATATTGGCGAGTCTGACGTTGGCCTTGAATTTCTGACAAACCAAAATAACCAACCACGAGCTGGTGAATTATAGCTGCTGTTGATCTGTCAGATCTATAAGAGTTTGACTGCCAGCCAAAGTTGTTCCAGTTGGTTTGGGCAGCTCAAAAATAAAATGTGTCTCTAAGAAAATGTGAATACCACAAGCCAATAGCAGCCATCATAGGAAGCTACGCCTTACATAGCTGAAGGTGTGGTGTATTAGCTGTTTGTCTATTAATACATACAATGCACAGGGAAGTATCATGGGTCTTATGGGTTCCACTTTAAAACTGTAAATGGAAGATAATGTGTCTTCTGTGGGAAGGCTGGTGAGTAGCAGAGAGACTTTAATGGGGGGTACATAACAGGTATTCAGACTCCGCTCTCGACAGCCTTCCCCCACCATTCATATTCATCCAGGCCCTTGTTGTTTCAGCAAATTGAGGGGTTCTACCCCAAATGACACAGTTATTTTATTCCATCTCTCTCCTATCTTAACTCTCACACTCTGTCTTTGTCTGAAATTGCCCTCAGAAAATGAGACTAATAACTCATTTTCGACAGCCCTAAGCAGCAGGCAATGCTTAAGTCTTTATGCCATTACCGCTGGAGCTGCAATTTGAACAAATCCTGTTACTGCCCAATTGCAAGCTCCATATTCTCTCCATATCCTCACAGTGTTAGAGCAGATGTGACGTGTTCTGTGTACATTTGTGCATGGCATGTGTGTATGAATTAAGGTTGAAGGTTTTCCAGTGTTTTAAAATGATTACTTCCCGGGAATATATCACACTTTTTTCTAGGATTCACTGGGATTTTTACAATTTCATCCACTTTTTCTGATGTTAGTGTAACCAATGTTACTAAAACATGTAGAGCTATTTCCCCTCACTGAGAATTCATTTTATTTAAATAATAACCACATTCTTTATTTTTATTCTGTATTTCATTTATTATTATTTATTTTATTTCCTTTTTGCTCAGAGGTCTACTTTTGCATCAGGAGGTGTTCTACTGGTCAACAACTTGACAACAAATAAGCTTATTGGTTCAAAGTGAAATAACTGGTTGCTGTTGGTGTAAAACAATCCAAGTCCCGCCTCCTCACTCACATTAGAGAGACGCAGTCGAGTGTGGAAAAAAACGTATCATGATGAGACAGCAGCGGAGACACTGGAATTACGGAGTGATCACTGTTAGTTGTACTTGATATACTACTGTACAGAGAGAAGTAAAACTATTAGAGCTATTTGTGTGATGGGGAATATAAAGTTAGTAGTAAGGTAATAGCTGTAAATGTAGCAGTACAGAGTGTCAGTGAATAAATGCTACAACTCCTCAAGACCAAAGCCAAGTTCCTGTGTCATGCTTGCTACCTGCTGATTAAAGTGAAGGAGTTAGCCCTAAAGTTAGTGACGACTTCGGCCCAGGCTCACTTAAGGTGGACTGACCTTTAAAAGGTGGACCGGCTATTCTCATTGTAGTGACAAGCCGCTCCTCTTTGTCTCTCAACTGGAAGTACAGATAATTAATAATAAACCTCCTCATTTTCCTTCTGATGAATTGTTCCACTGTGGTATTACAGAGTGTCTCAATACTTACCCTTCAGGGCTGTCATTCTGTAAAACTTACAATCAAACCTGCTTTTCCTAAACCTAAACCATCAGTGTTTATACATGTTGTAACCTACCAACCATAACATGATGTACAATTATGTACAATGCTTTAGTTTGTTGTGTGTTTTTTCCTTCCTTGCAGGCATCCATTGGTTTGGTCAAATTATTCCCGTATGTATAAAAAAAAAAAAAAATTCAACTTAAAGGGACTGTTTGAAACTTTTTACACGTATAAATCTACCGGGTCGGTTTCCCATGTGCGCTCGCACATGCGCGCCCACGTGTGGCTACGCTGTTCAGACTCCCTGTGTACACGTACCATCAGACTCCAACACAAACTACACGGAAGCACCAAAACAGCAAAGTTCTATCTAGTGAAGCCCGTCTTGCAAAACAGTGTTGGCGGCGGTTGTAGTACGCGGGGTAGACCGTAGCTTTGGTCTCCAGAGCCGGAGTCTCTGCTCCTCTGCCTGCTTGCCTTCACTCACACACCGTGCTCGTTCTCGCTCCACCTCACATTCATGCGGCTCACTACACACTGCAGGAGAGTTTGTAGCTCTGAGAATATCTAGTGAATGTACAGTGGACGTTTGTGCAGAAATATCTGCTGCAGCTCCTCCAGACCAACAGAGGTTTTCCGTGTCTTGTGAAGTGACGGGGCTCCGCAGAGAGAAATATTGTCGTCTCCGACCGATAACGTTTCTCTTCCTACTTCAGCCTCCGGGGCTGAAGCAGGAAAAGCCAACAATAGTATCAGCATTGATTCATGGAGAGACCTTCGCCTGGTCAGCTAACATTACTGCCAAGCAGGTGAAATATAGAGTGATATTGTGGTTTTAGCTGACGTGTCACCTCACTGTGTTGAGCGATGCTCGTTCATGTCTATTTAGAGCGAGCAAGCGCAAGCCCAACGCTGACTTTCGATGACTTAACGGCAACAGGTGTCGCTGTTAACAAGCATTTCTGAAAGGTATAAACAGTCCCTTTAAAGGTAAGCCGTCATCGTGATCATCATGTCTGCTTTAATATTTAACAAAGTGAAAGCCCGGTAACTCTTGGAAATAATGCTAGCACTAATGATTTTCACTGTGATGGACCTTAAGTAGTATTAGGCCTCTGAAGGTTGATTTTCATACCACAGTGGCATTAGGACAATGCATTCAAAAATCGACACTCTTCGGGAACACCGTTTGCATACAAATGAAAGTAAACGGGGGATCTGTAGACTTACTCACCATGGATGTGGTTGTGTCCCACTGTCAGGGGGATCGGCCTCTCAGGTTGGGATTGGACATGCGTCTGTGTGTGCGTGGTGTGTTTGTGGTAGTATTTGGGCTTTATAACAAACGGCTGGCTCTGACCTGGGTGCATGGGCACGGGCCGGATTCTGGAGGTAAAAGAAGAACATAATAAGTTGTCAAATACAATATGCATTAAAAAAAAAAAGAAGAAAATGAAGAAACATGACAAAATGACAAAGACAGATATCCATACACATTAAAATCATTCCTGTTTTCTAGTAGCCAGGAACAAGACTAGAATATTGTTCAGTATCTATGCAGAACTTTATGGCTGACTATGGTGCTTTTCCATTGACACATATATATA
>CAKAOI010034246.1:0-18022 GCA_916701655.1 Sebastiscus albofasciatus | reverse complement strand
GATGTTGCCTTACTAGGGGTGTGACAATTCACTCAGATCACAATACGATACACGATATTGGGCTCACGATCTCGATACGATATTATAGCAATAATTTTAACAAAACTTGAATGATGAAAATATATGACTGAAAAAGTAGTAGTGTTTTTATTCAAGACACAAAATGCAAAACAATGCTGTTGTTTGCCCTATCAGTCCTTCCTCCTGTCCTCTGTCCTCCATCAGTCAGTATCAGTCCTTCCTCCTGTCCTCTGTCCTCCTGTCCTCTGTCCTCCATCAGTCAGTATCAGTCCTTCCTCCTGTCCTTCACTTTTTTTTTTACATTTCACAGACTAAATCAATTAATCATAAAAACATAATCTGCAGAATAATCAATAATGAAAATAATCGTTGGTTTAAGCTCAGCTCAGTCTGTCCTAAAGAAGGATGCACATCAACCACAGACAACATTAGAATATCTGAATCAAATAGAAATCTGTCAAAAAGCTGCAATGTTTTCAAAACTCTACTACTTTGGTACTTTTTAAGAAACACTAAATACCTTTTTTATATCTCCTGAACACACACCAGTACTCCTCAGGTGTAGACAGTTGTGACACCGGACTGATGTCCCTGTAGAGCGCAGCAAGATAAAGCATGACCACACACTGTTAATGGCATCACAGTGAGCTCAGTCACAGCAGATCATCCGGTGTCCGTTCACTCACACTGACGGCAGCTGAGCGCACCGACACGGTCGAGCAAAGGCCTTATTGTGGAATAAATCGCCTGGTCTGAGCCCAAAGAGAAGAGTTTGCCACATTTCATTAACCTCACATTGAGCTGATCAGGTCTGATGAAGTCATTCGTTCTGAACTCCATTTTGCTTTCATTTAAAAGACTTTCACTGCAGTACACAAGTCATCAATCATGTCCTCGCGCAGGCAGCCCCGGGGCCAAGACGCCGATACCGCCACACACACACACACACACACACACACACACACACACACACACACACACACACACACACACACACACACACACACACACACACACACACACACTAGCATCAACTGAACCATATGTGTACACTCAAAAGCACAAAAACACACCCTTAAACACAGGAGGAGCGTTCAGTCATTCTTTACTCGTCTCTTGTTCACTCTCTGATGCTGCAGAGGCACAGCTGTGAAGCAACATCGGTCAATCAGTGAAGCCAAATGGGTTTAAACAAAAGCAGCGATAAAGCTTCTTCATTCTGCCACGAGCTTCAGAGAGTCCGTCACACTCACTTTCTTCAGAAAGGAGAAGCCTCAGAGCCCAAAATAATCAGTGACGCCTGACGTTGTCTAATCACTTTCTAGCAGAGCATGAAGAAGAAGAAGAAGAAGAAGAAGAAGTTGGAGGGCAGACAGACAACAATAAAGATAAAGTAGAAAAAGAGAGGAATGAAGTTAAAGGCAGTGTGATGACGTCAACAACTTTCAAGCAGCCCTGGAATGATTCATCTATTAGTCTATCAACAGAAAATGAATCAACTACAACTAATAGTTTGGGTCTCAACAATGAGGACTGCCTGCTTGTCTGGGGCAAGTAAAACGCCACGTCGGGCTAGTAGATCTAGCAACTCACTTGCCCAATCAGGCAAAATAGAATTAAACAATTTTCCGGAGCTGATGATGGAAGTAGCTAGGGCTGCACCGATACCCGATACCAGCTCATGTTTTTGTTCTCGCAAAACGGCTCCAATACCACTTTACAGTGGTGTGCCCAACCCCTCCGGAGCGGGATCCCACCTCGGCCGGCACGCACCGGCCCTCGCTTTCATTGCCCCATGGGGTTTTGCTTGCACCCTCTGACTCGCACGTGAGTTAGACTCCTTGGTCCATGTTTCAAGACGGGTCGGGTGGGTTGCCGACATCGCCGCAGACCCCTGGTGCCTTTTACGTGGGCCGAGCCCTGATCTGGCGTCAAGACGCGGTCGGGGCGCACTGACGACAGTTCGCCCTGGTTGACCGCCGCACCGGGAGCATGGGGCCCCGTCCCTCCCCGGCGGGAGAGAGGGCGCAGCGAGAACTTTAGCCACGGCCCCGGGAAGCACCTTCGCCTTTCCAAGGCAACCTAGAGCCGGTGGCGGCGCACCGCCTCGAATGCGAGACTCCCCAGCCTGCCGTGTGTCGCTCACACCCTCCAGCTGGCTGTTAACGAGGGTCTTTTGACAGAGAGAAGTACTTGTATCGGTACTCGGTATCGGAGAGTACCCAAATGGAAGTACTTGTACTTCTGAAAAAAGTGGTATCGGTACAATCCTACCCAACACACCGCCGTCCGACGGTAAAGACCGAAGTAAGCGCTCTGCATATATTGAACGTCTTTTCATGTCCGGTGTAATCAGTTACAAGTTTATTAACCGGTGGGAAAATGTCCTCCCCGTCACATCCCTACTGTCGGGGACTCGCGAGAAAATGGCAGCAGGTAAAGACAAAGTTTATGGAGCACAAGTGAACATCTCAGTTACCGTGGAAACAGGAGTTTAGTTGGGTGGATTTAGAAGATGTGGGCGAAACTCCTGATTCATTTAATTAAATACAAATTAAACATGACATACGTTTGGTCTTTGATAACTGCTAATAAATAAAACAATTTGTAAAGGGACAGGTCAAAACTGGCTTTGGGAAAGTAGATTTCTGACCCACTTGCTCGGTCAAATTATAATGTTAAATTATTAACAATAAATTCTGCATTTATTAATATAAATATATAAATGTGTTGTTTTTATATGATTATAACTGAATATCTTTGGCAATAAAAAAAAGAAAAAGAAATGGGATGGCACTGGGAAATTGCATCGTGCATATTCAGACATTTTATAGACTAAACAATCAATCAATTTATCAGGAAAACAGTCAACACTTCCATCGCCAAGGAAAATAAGAAGTATTTGCGGCCTCTTCTAGGAGGAGCTGAGTGAGAAAACAAGCAAAGCTGCAGCCCCAGAGGGGATTTACAAATATTAATGTGGGAAAAACAAGCCTCTGCTTCTTAATGAGGGCTGTAAATTGAAGTACAGTGTGGTTTAAACTTGCAGCCAGTTGAGCCTGTTGAGTACATGGAAAACAGCGAGATAACCGCCGGCTTTAAGCGGTCTTAAGATACAGAAGAGCGGAGAAGCCTGTCAGGCCCTTTAAAGCCCTCCACATCACTCACTCTAAGCAGCCTGTCCGCCTGCAGGAAATGCCTCCTTACAGCGATCCATTTCGGGACATCCACTGGACTTGTCCGTTTAATAAAGAGTCCAATCTGCGGCCAGCGCTGGACCCGCTTTCATCATAATTTCCTTCCCTCAAAGTCCCAGTAGAACTAGTAACCAGAGGTCCTCATTTTTAATAATAGCTCAGTGTATGAGCTCAAGAACAAAGACAAATCCTGCGCATTACTCCGGTTCTCTGTTTAAAGAGAACAAATGCTGCTAAAGTGTGCCACCACCCTCCATTATAACGTGGATATACCGCGCATATATGCCCTCTTTGGTGCTTCTCAGCGGGAGCTGGATCACATCCCAGAAACTTTTAAGAGAAGCTTTACATTCCTAACCTCAGAGAGATATATAGTAGAACAAGCTCCATGCTTTCGCCGTTGAATCAAAGAAATATCACTCCGGCGTTGGTGAGATTTATGGCAGCTCGTCCGAAAACAAAAGTTCAAATTCTGTTCTTCAAACAAGCAGTCTGTATTACATCAAGTTTCTGGCGAACATCTCTGTATATATTAGAGCCGCTGATCTCACCACTATTCTCTTCGCACTACTCATCGCCACCGTTGTTTTTAATATAAGTGAACTGTGGCTAAAGTGAGGTGGAAGTGCAGACTGGGAGAGAGCGCTCGCTGGCCGCGTGGCGCTCTCAAGCCAAGAAGCGTGATCTCGTTCTTCAACCGTGGCCCATAAACATTCGCCTGTGTTTTCGTTTCCGAGAGGAAAAGCTGTTTTTACCAGACTTTCCTCGTCTCTGGCAGATACGGCCTCTCTTACAAAAACATTTTGCTCCATCAAAAAGATGTATTCTCACAAACATATATATTTGTTCTTTTATTCTGCTCTGATGAGCAATTAGCTGGCGTTGCAGCACTGAGATGCATATGAGAAATCATTCTACATCCTGCCACATAATTAAAGTTTATTCTAATGAAAGCACTTCCTTCTTTTCAAAAGGAACATTTAGAAGTACCGAGGGAAAAGAGAGCAGGTCTCAGTGCTTTTACGGTGCTAATTGGGTGCTAACAATGTTCCTTGATTGTTGTTGCAGTAAACTTCCTCATAAACGTCACGTAGCAGGATGGTATGGACTGTATATCTGTACACAAACACTCCAAGGGAAGCTTTTTCAGAGCCTTGTTATAGCTTCTCTTTTATTTCCTTCCATAGTAAAACAATGAGTTATTACAGTTATTACAGTCAATGTGTAAAAACAGGAGGTTGGGGAGACGGAGAGTTGATTCAAATATCACTCATAAAGATTCACAGGTCTTGCGTGTGTGTCGAGGTGAATAAGTTGCTGTAAGGAAATGAAAGCAAATGCAGATGTGTGTCTCTAAGACTAGCTCACCAGCTGCCATGTCGTCCACATCGCCGTACAGCAGTGTCAAGGAGACGTTATAATATTGTTACAGTGTTTATATATAAGAATAGTCGTTTCCGTGAGAGACAAAAAGACCAAACAAAAAGGTACCACAGAGAAACAAAGGAGTCACAAACAGGGGGCAAGAGGGGGTGATGTTGAATCTGGTTTGGTTTACTGCACACTTTAGAAATTAGTTCCATCATAAAGCTGGACTCACACACTCGTACGTTTTACAGCTTCCAATTTCTGGGATTAAATTGCAGGAGACAGGAGTATAATGTCTTACAAAACACAGACACGGCGAGCTGAGACGCTGGAAAATGAGTCAAACATACGGCTGAAAGTTTTGATAGCAAGCGTATTAAGTGACATATTACACGAAGAGATGAAGGAGTGTGGGGGAGATAGGCCGGGGAAAAGCGGAGGGATCTGGGGTCGGATAAAGGAAAACAACTGATTTGGATCACGCATACGGGTAACAAAAGAGGCTCCAGAAGAATATTAGACGCATTCTTTGAGAGTAAACCGCCGGCTTTGTGGACACTTGAAAAGACAATTGCGGATCAATAAAAAGCTACTGAAGACTCTTCCAAGACCCTGGTGGAGACGTGGATTAAGAACCAAGGAGGGATGAGAGATGGATTAGGGACCGAAGGAGGGATGAGAGATGGATGAGACAGTGATGCTGTGGTGGCGGAAGGACAGTGCAGGGAGCCAGCTGGGGCTCGGTGCCACAGGGAACAGAGCCAGTCTGCAGCCAGCGGGGCTCTAGAGTATACAGCACTCTCCCGCTAACTAACCATCATCAATGTGGTAGCAATCAGCTGTGGTGCTGGAGGAAAATAGAGCTGAAGGGAAAAAAAAATTCCCCACACTCCCTCCCTCCCCCCCACACACAAGGCGCCCCTATGTTTTTCCTTCCCACCTCTCCCCAAGTCGGCGGTGCCAATTGTTCGTTTGGAGAGATGAACAAACTAACATGGCTGTTCTGGGCAGAGGGACAGAGACAGACATGCCAGTGGTCGAGGCAACTGGCAAGGCACAAGACACCACAGCATCCATCCCAAACCTTGTTTTCCTTCTGCTTTTCCCCCCGAGCACAGATCTAAATATACGTTCTCCTGCTATCAGAGCAGATATAAACACTGGGATCTCTTGTGCCAGTCATGCTATAAATATCTAGGGTGAGAAATGGAACCCCCTTCTTATGGTAATTTATGTTTTTAATGTCATCCCGAGGTTGTTATTCCTGCCTGGTACACTGCCCAGAGCACTGAGGTGAAGAGGTTTTCATGTTAGGGTGTTGAAAACCTTCAGCCAAGGGGCAGAAAGGTCTGACTTATGGGTGCACTAAATCAAATCTATCAGTGTTTAGATCAAGGAATCACACTGCTGTTAAAAACACACTCTCACCCAGAAATAGAGTCCCAACCGTTAACGCAGTCCAAGACACATCCTTGCCAAGGAAGCACATGGTAAATCATACACACACACACATACAGATAATCCAGTAATGATTATCTTTACAGACATGGATCTGCATGCTGTGGCAGCCCTAAAGCTTTCCTGCTTCAGTATACATACTGTAGCGTGAACAGAGTGTTTCTGCAGCACAGTTTCCACTGCAAAAAAAGTGGAAATAAACAGTGAGAGAGCCTCTGTATCGCTGCTTTTCTCCGCAAGTGTGTGGACAGCTCGGCTCTGCTATTTGTCTCTCTTTAATAACCACTAGAAAAGCACCCACAGATCCAGCGAGATGTTTTCAAAAACCAGTGAGTTATGGTTTCACCACACTGATGTCACCGTTTAATAGCACGCGTTTTGCTGAATTCTGAACTTTCCCTCTGAATCATCCCATCATCAGCCCCAAAGACGAGGACGGATCATCGTCTTCTCGCTGCTCCTCGCTGCCCTTCTTCTTTCTTATACGCAATCAGCGGACCGTTTATCGAAATTTACTTATTCCAATTGTGGGCCAGAGCTAAGACCACGGGTAATGAATAAATAAAAAGCAGAGCCGTCTATGGTTTCTCTGTCATTGTGTTTTTGTTGAGAAATACCAACCCCAACCAGACACATACGCACACTTTCCCATTTTTATTCATGAAAATGAACTTGAGCAAATTGCAGCCTAGACATAAAAACTATGAGCTCGGAGTAAATAAGAAGCAGAACTGTATGGTTAGGATGTCTGACAGTGTTTGTGTTGACTGAGAAGCAACCAATCTCTCTCTCCGTCCGTCTCTCTCTCTCTCCATCTTCTTGTTCTCTCTCTCCAGCTCTGACTCATTCTCCATTACAAGTCCCAGGTCTGGCGTCAGACGGAGCACTAAGTCAAAATGCCTTAATCAAATAAACCATTTAAAGCAAGTAAACGCTGCCTCTTAGTCTCCATGGTCTCCTATTCTGTTGGACTTTCACCATGTCTGCCTCTACTGGAAACTCAACCACTGGAATACACGTCTTTAATAGTGTGGGGCTGTGCAGTATTGTTGTATGTTTGTGCATGTATGGTTTTAATCCTCCAAAAAAAAAGCATGATCTCATATTTGGTTTTTGTGTAAATTAGGAGCAAAAGCAAATTTTCATATCTGTCTGTGAGCATAATCATGTGAATGTGCTGTTTATGGACAACCAAATCATTTCAGTGCGGCGAGTGAGCAAACACACACGAAAACAGGAGACGTCTCCACGATTACATCACGGGTCGCGAACGATGACATCGTGCGACCCTTCCAAAGCCTTTGCTTCCTGCTTTGCGTGATGCCGGACAGAAATCCACACACAGTCTTCTGCTGTCATCATACTCACTTTCACATTACTGGAGAAGAAGCCATGAGTTAATAGTAAGTCTGTAAACCAAAAGCTAACAGCTTCCATCTTCCTGTGTCAGGGGTCATGCAGTTTAAATATCCCGAGTAGTCTATCCATCTCCTTTTTGGATTTGACCCTGGCTCCATCTGTCCCGGGTCTAACCTCCCCTCCTGCTGCTCGCTGCCCTCTCCGACCACCTCGAGCACCACAGCTACCTCGGGACACGGCGGGTCAAACGTGCAACTACCTTTACATTACCATACTTTCTAATTGCCGACATTTTTCAGTCTGACAGTTCGGGGGGGATGAGAGGGAGGGAGTAAAGATCGTCCTGGCTTGGCTCGCTGCTTTCAAGGCTTGCTGGGCTGTCTATTATTTCCCTGATGGCCTTTTAAAAGAGGCTCATCCATCACTTCCCCGACAGCATCTGTCTCATGCTAACCTCTCTGGCCTGATATGAAATAATATTTTTTAAAAAGTCAAGTCCGTCACTGTAATGGACAGCTCCTCCCACTGGGTGGCAGGAAGTCGGAGCTGTGAAGCGTGTCACTCAAAGAGTTCAACTCTGCATGTGTGTGTGTGTGTGTGTGTATGTGTTTAATAGAAACAAATACACATGAACATGAGGCAAGAGAGACCAGGGGAGGCCTGAGGAAAAAAAAAAAACAGAGGAGAAAAACAAAGAGCTGCATGTGTTTTTGTTGGTTAGTGGGCAAACCGAGCTCAGGGTTCCCTCTCTGGATTGCATGATGGGAAGTGATGAAAGGTCTGGAGAGGAAAGCCCCAATAATGAGGATCTGCAGCCGTGTGTTACTCAATGCCATGTGTGGTGCCTACTGTAGGGCCCACACAGACCCCACTCTCAGTGTAATTAATGCCCCTAGGGCCCGCGTTGCAGTTCCTATACTCCCTAATGAAACAAAGATGTCTCTCTGCGGCATCCAGCACTCTCTCGAAGTCTTCAGCTAATAATCCCTCTGTACATTATTCATCTTCGCCACAATACCCCACTATTATATTCAAATGATGCATGCAGCGCATGTGTGCGAGCCGGTCCCTGTGTACCGATGTTTGTTTTCTCTTTACGACTTTTACTTGCCTTGACAGTTTGAGCATGTTCTGGCTTGCACTTCCGCGCCCACGTGCATCCCGTTCATTCAGATTTGTCTTGTGTGTGAGTGTGTGTTTGAAACGCGTGCACACAAACAGATCGCCTGTGCTGCCGTCAGGGCCTCCTCCTCTGTGCTGTTTCAGTAGGTTCCTGTTTAAAACAGACAGGCAGGCTCCGCCGTGTGCCAAGCTGCCATGCTCCCTGGGATAATGAGAGCCCACGCTTCGGTTTGGATTGTTGATTAAGGATTATTCTGCAACACAAACAAGCTACTGTTCAGTCATGTGTGTGCATGTGAAGCGCACCGCGCTCTAAAAAGGAAGGGCCAGATTTGGCCTTAGCACACAAAGAAATGTGGAGGGAACATGAAGTTAGACCAAGAGGAGAAGTTAACATAATATATGCGTATTAGTTATGTCTATACTAGAAACACTAGATCACTGGGTTGGCATCCGTTCACACCTGCTCTCCGTTTCTTTCTCTCTGCTCACACAACTGAGAGCAAAGTTGCTTTTGTCCTGCTGCAATTTATCAGACAATTTACACAACCCCGCTGGCCTGGGATCCCACCTCAGCCGGCGTGCACCGGCCCTCATTTTCATTGCGCCACGGAGTTTTGCTTGCAAACCTCTGACTCACATGTGCTTTAGACTCCTTGGTCCGTGTTTGAAGACGGGCCAGGTGGGTTGCCGACATCGCCGCAGACCCCTGGTGCCTTTTATGTTGGCCGAGCCCTGTTCTGGAGGCACAACGCGGTTGGGGCGGAATGTCCTCAGTGCCCTTTGTCCACGGTGCGGCAAAGTCCGGGCGGGGAGCGCTGTAAAGCTGCGGCCGCGAGCCACCTTCGCCCCGAGCCTTTCCAAGCCGACCTAGAGCCAGTTGCGCCGCATCGCCTCGTATGTGGGACTCCCCAGCCCGCCGTGTGTCGCTCACACCCTCCAGCTGGCTGTTAACGAGGGTCTTTTGGCACAGAGAAGTACTCGTATCGGTACTCGTATCGGTACTCGGTATCAGCAAGTACACAAATGTAAGTACTTGTAGTCGTACTCGGTCTGAAAAAAAGTGGTATGGGTGCTTCCCTACATACACTAGCTCATTTCTTGTTTATGAAAGTTTATGAGTTTGGCACAAAACCCCTTATTTTACACAGTTCTAAAGGGACACACTGATACTGAAGTGAAAGTCAGCTAAAAAAATAGTACAGTTAGCACAGACATTAAAGTTAAGTTAGCATTTTGGAGGAATCACGTTAAAGGACAACCGAACGATTCTTAAAGGGCAGCGGTCCAAATGAAATTCAGAATTTGTGCTATTCATCAGAAGCAGCGCTGTGATGTGGTGGGGGTGTTTTTACAGCTTACTAGTGCTCCCACAGAGGCTGTGTAGAAACACAGATCACTACAACAACGAACCACCCACAGAAAAGAAGTCAACCAAACTGTGACCAATCATTAGATTGTGAGTTGAGACAGAGTTATAATGTTTGCTGCGGGGTAATACTGTCTGTTGGGCCAGAATGATTCTATTTATCTAGTACAAACCGCACACATACAGCATCAATCACTAACATTTAATGACAAATATATGGCAATTTATACAAGAATCCCATTTTGACATTCCGTGGTAACCCGGGTGGAAATTGGAAGTTGTTTTGTTAACCCTGTTTGTCTTCGTGCAAATGGCTGTAAAATGTCACCATATGCTAACGATTACAAATATGATTAATAGCGATTACGATTATTGACCCACGGTGGAATCTCACCCGGAACCAAAACAAGCAGCGAGACGAGATTTTTGAAAGCCAGTGAGAGGCAAAGTGGATATTCAAAATAAATAATGCAAATAAGAGTGAGTCTCTCTAGTGGAGCTGTGAATCAGTCGCTTTATCCATCCCAATGTTTTCCACTGATTCACCAACAAGCAAACAAACAAAACAACAAAAACTAAAATGTTGCACACATCCATAACCGCAGTAGGCCGGTGCTGGAGCAGTAAAAGAAGGTCCTTTTGCTCATCTATTAGTTGCTTGTGTTTGTCAAGCGCCTGTCGCTGCATCAGACAAAACACAGACTAAATGAAGTCCAACCGCAGAGTCCCGGAAACTGTGGGTAAGTAGTTTGTCCAATTTGGGAATGGATTGGATTTGTTCACTTGGAGGAGACATTCTTTTGATTTGTCCAATTGCAGAATCAGACATCAGTTGTGGGACAGGGACAGACTAACTGTCTCCAGCTACATATACAGTATGAAGCATTTTAGTTGATCCTTTCTGCCAGACTAAAACTCTGCAACAGCCTTCTTGTACAGTGCAGGCTTTTTGTCACATTTATGCACTGAATAATGAGGTTTCACTCATTAGCTGAAGTGCAACAGGATTTGACCCACGTCTTGAGGGAACTGTTACAGATTTTGGGAATCTGTTTTCTTACCAATAAGACTGATACCAGCATGAAGCATCGTGCACACAGCCGGTTAACTCGGCTGGAAACACCGTCTGGATTGAGCCAGGCTAGCTGTTATCCCAATTCCTTGCTGAGCCAAGTTAAACCGGCAGTAGGCAAAATGTTTTTGTCCTCATTGAGCAAAAATTCTATAATAACCTTTCAGCATATTGTAATTCAAGTGTTCTGAGAGTAAACTAGACTTCTGCTCCTCCTCATGGCTCTGTTTTCAGGCTTTAGAACATCTAGCCCGTGACGGAAGACTTTGACCAATCACAGGTCATTTCAGAGAGAGAGCGATCCTATTGGCTGTTCATTCAACGGAGGCAGCTGTCAATCACTCGTGAGCTCCGATCAAACAGTCAAACTAGGCAGCGCTGATCAGATATCAGATATCAAGATCAGACATCTTGTAGTGTACTGTTTAGCTGTAAAATGAGAAAGTGAGCTCCGGCTGGTGGGCGGTGCTTGGTATTTCCTCAACTGATCTCAACATGGCTGCCAGGTCACAAACTTTCTCATTTTACAGCTAAACCGTGCGCTACATGATGATCCTGAGAACATGTGAGGAGAGAAATAGGCATTACAGTAACAGAATATTGATTCATATTTGATCAGCGCTGCCTAGTTTCACCGTTTGGTCGGAGTTTAGAGTGATTGACAGCTGCTCAGAGACGGCAGACTCCAGCTCGGCTCTGATTAGTTGTTTTCCTCCAGTCTGTGAAATCTTGCAGATGTCACCAGAGGACATAGAGGCACATCATTTTTTTCAGATTACCTATCATGCACTACAGTCAGGATATAGTGACCATATTTATATATCATATTTGCTCCATTTCTACCCACTGCTGCTTTAACCTGCTGCAGGAACGAAGCTTCATATTTACCGTACAGACATTGAACTCTCAGTAAGAAAGAGAAGCAGATTTTCTAAGGTGTCTAACTACTGCTTTAACCCCAATCCTGACCAGGGTGATTTTGCAGAGTGAACTAACCGGGATAGACCTTTTAAAAGTCGACTCATGCAGCGGCAGAGAGAGAAGCAGGGGGAATGCAGGATGGTATGAGATGAATTTTTGGCATGACCAGTTTATGCTGAACCGTGTGCACATATTGAGAGAGCATGTGGGCAACAGTTTTTTTCATTA
The DNA here is from genome assembly GCA_916701655.1 of Sebastiscus albofasciatus. Classification (NCBI taxonomy): domain Eukaryota; kingdom Metazoa; phylum Chordata; class Actinopteri; order Perciformes; family Sebastidae; genus Sebastiscus; species Sebastiscus albofasciatus. The sequence continues at coordinate 5,907 of CAKAOI010034246.1, read as the reverse complement.
AGAAAAATAACTTTTACATTTGCATTCCTCTTACTTCCCTTCCCCGAGTCATGTCACGTTTGTGTCAAAATGTTTATTTAGATTTTTATATTCCGGCTGCTGCTTATACACCTGGAAGCAACCTCTGGTTAGGAAATATTCTCAGCACACATTAGAGAGGAAGGAGTGTTTGGTAGCACACTGCTCCCTCCTGTTTCCATCCTGCTGTCTATTTTGGCCTTGCAGAAGGTTACTCAGCTAATGAGGTTAAAATTCTTCCAGCAGCATATTTGGTGTAGTAAAACACACCTGGCACCGAAGCTGATATCAGTGGCACATGCTTTTCCAAGGTGTTCTTTTAATTAATAAATGTTGTGTACTTTCCAGTTAAAAAAAAAAAAAATTGGTTGAGTGAAAAAACTTTTTATCATCTTACAATTTTTTGTAATAATGATGGAAAAATTCATTCATTTATATTAAAATGAAACAATATACTTTTACAATCTGACCATCTGTCAAACACTCCACTTGGACTATCTGCCAAAATGAGGCCCCGTTTCTGCCAACATCAATCAATGTGAAGTCGGTTGAGACGTACAAGGCGGAGGTCCAACACGACGCAGCATGGGGCCCCGCTGACGGCTGACGTGATCCGCAGGGTCAACGAGGAAACACGTTCAGAATAACAGCGGAACAAGTAACACGCCGCAAACCGCCGCCACGTCTGCGTGTGACAGCTGACAACAGCCGCAGCACACAGTGATGCATGCTGATCTAATCTGAAGGGGCGGGGGGTCATTTTAGTGAGAATATCCATCATCCTCCGTGTGCGTACATGTCAACAAACTAAACGGGCCACCCAAATCACAAATCAACATTTTCTCACGCATCATAGCGGTATGTGGCAGATAGTTTTGGTCTTATGTGCTGAGGATTCCCCATTAAAAAAATAAATAGATAAAATGAGACTTGGTGTGAAAAAGGCCTTTGCAGTGCTTTTAAACATTGTACAGTATAGTATTTGTTGTGACCATCTGCGAGTAATTAGAGAAACCGTTCCATTTCCTCCTCATAATTTTGTAATTAAAAACATGCACATACTGCATACACACAAACCCGTGAGAAGGAGCCCCTACATTGACCTTACCCCATCACACACACACTGTGCATCACACTAAAGGACAAATTAGCAAAAGGATTTCACGGCTTTGCGGCCGTTAAACCTGCACAAATAAGACAAAAAGAAACTGTGGCATTCTAAAAGCACTTGCAAAGGGATCCAAGCACACAGAGTCTCGGTGCTCCTGTACTATTTGCACATTTTTAAATGAGGTAATCTGCATCCATTTGGCAACAAATTGGACCCTTTCTATATGCAAATGAGCCCCATTGCAAAAAATAGTCCAATTCACAAAGGTCAGCGCTAAAATTGTAAAAAAAAAAAAATAGTCACACATAGTTACAGTGAACTTCTGTTTCTTAGTGAGTTGGTGGTTACTTAAACTTAAACTGTTATTATTCTGAACGCGTTTCCTGAAGCTGAAACTCATTTCGAAGGCCTAGGAAGGAGGTTATGTTTTCACCTGCGTTGGTTTGTCCGTGATGGATTTGAATGAAATGTTTTGGAGGGGTGGGCTGTGGCACAATGAAAAATCCATTCGATTTTGGTGGCGATCCGGATCGTGATCCGGCTTCGGGAATTTTTTTGAATAACTCCGCTCAGCCTGTGTGTAGCGACGTACATGAAACCTGCCTTGAAGGAGGTCTGCAGTTGAAAAAGAAATGAATAAAGCTCCCCTACCTGTCATTTTTGAAAATACATGACAAAAAAAAAGAATGAAAAATAGTGTTTGATATATCTGAATTACAGTGCATTCGTTTTTTGAACGGTGTATGAGAACAGCCAGAATAATGACATGCGAAAAGGATAAAATGCATTCTCATGACTCGCGGAACGTCTTTGTAATTGTGCTATTGATACGCCCTCACATAAGATCGGGTTGAGACTACAGCTACTACAGATATTCAAATAATACATTTGTCCACTTCATAAATACAGGTAGAGGTTAGTGACCATAACGCATACTCACAGAATATTTATGGCAGAATAGATCTCAAATTGTGGCCTTGGTGCTTTGCAATAACCTCAAGGTAATATTCTTTATAGTCTAGTATTGATTCTCTGTAAGGCATTTGATTGACAAAACAACAAAATGTCTAATAGTAGAAGGGGCATCTTATATTATTATGTTAGTGGATAAAGTATTTCTTCCCTCTCCCTCCTTTCCCAAATCCCGGGTTTACATTTTTCCCTTTCCTCTTTGTTAATTGCCTTCAGGAGGTTTGGATGGAAGTGGCACTCTGCTGGCGAGCCCTTTCCTGACGAGACCTCTGGCTCAGGCTGACTCTCACCTCTCACTACCGACGCACTGCATGGCCTCCAGTGTATTTATACAGTGCCACATAGTTAATTGCAATCAGGCGCAAAAGAAGGATAAATTGCACTCAGCTGCAAAACTTGATGGGCGCGTTTGTGTGCTGTAATATCATTAGCACAATATCTTTAGTGAATCGGACCTTGAGACGGGGCAGATAGAGGTTGCAGATGATGCTCAACTCACGGTGCTATCAGCAGCCACACTCCTTTGTGTATCTGAAATATACATATCTATGAAATTCAAGCCAAGACAGACCTAGAGAGGATCTTTACTTAATGCAAATGGAAGTAAAGAACATTTCACATGTGCAGAATATTACGATTTCTACATCGCCGATGATTGAGGGAGGAAAAAGATAATTACAAACATTTTGTTGCTAAATTCAGCCAAAACAGGGCTGCCAAATAAAAATGAAAGAGAAAACAAGCTAATGGCTGACGATGGATGTGTTTAATAGGAAGAATTCTACACATTGGCAACGATAAAGAAGTCCCAAAGCTTTTCTCACAGTCAACATTTTGACTTGTCAAAGAAAAAGCAAAGCGGAGTAACTAAAAACATTAGTAATGGCTGCATTCCACTCAGGTGTCCCAGAGCTGTGGTGGTGCTATGAATGCTGGCTCACTGGTGTGGCTCACTGGCACAGAACGAAGCCAATATTAATAATAAGTAAGTTGTACCTGCGTTTGACAAATCAAAACGTCTGCTTTAGACTGATGTGTTGTTATGGTTGCTTAGCAACAGGGTCACACGGGGATAAGTTCCTCCAACACGGAACAGAGAACAAAGTTAGCTGCTGAAACCTGCTGCAAAATGTTAACATCTAAGGTTCATTTCTTTGGAGGAGTGGATTCAGCAGCGCCCATCTCCAGAAAACAATCCACCTGCTAAACCACATGCAGCGCAACATAAAGAACGATTCCCAGAATATGCATGTAAACAGGATTGCAGCAGAGATTCACTAACCGCTCCTTCTGCAGCACCGTGATTCAGAAACTATCGGACACCAGAGAGACTAAGGCCGTAAGTGGATTGGCAACTGAAACTCAAGCACAAACCTCCACCCAAGAAAAAAGAAGGCAACCCTAGCATAAGCAGTTATCAGAGTCACCCTACTGATGCTGGACACTTTCAGTGGTTGCACAACAAATGGTAAATAAAGAGCCAAATAATGAAATCAATTTAACACTGGCCTGTGATGAAAAAAGAAATATGCTAGCTGCTAGTCTACGTTCCATAGCAACCGCCTCGGTATTAGTCTACGTTCCATAGCAACTGCCTCGGTATTAGTCTACGTTCCATAGCAACCGCCTCGGTATTAGTCTACGTTCCATAGAAACCGCCTCGGTATTAGTCTACGATCCATAGCAACCGCCTCGGTATTAGTCGTTCCATAGCAACCGCCTCGGTATTAGTCTACGTTCCATAGCAACCGCCTCGGTATTAGTCGTTCCATAGCAACCGCCTCGGTATTAGTCTACGTTCCATAGCAACCGCCTCGGTATTAGTCTACGTTCCATAGCAACCGCCTCGGTATTAGTCGTTCCATAGCAACCGCCTCGGTATTAGTCGTTCCATAGCAACCGCCTCGGTATGTGCCGACAGGAGGGCCTATTTTATTGTGAACGTTATTATTTATTAATAAAAACAATTTAAATTGTGTCTATAACTTTCATGCTGCCATGCTTAGGGCGGAACAACGCCCCTTAGCTGTGATATAATCACAACAGATCACGGCCTGTCGTGAACTATTGCTTGATTATATAATGATACTATAATACTTTCCACTGCTGATTTAGAAAAGGTCATTCATGCTTTTATTTCCTCCAGACTCGATTATTGCAGTGCACTTTATTCTGGTATCAGCAGGCGGAACATCCAAAGACTACAGTTGATGCAAAACGCTGCTGCCAGGCTTTTAACACGTACCAAGAGAAGTGACCACGTCACACCGATCCTCGCTGCCCTTCACTGGTTACCTGGGAGTTTTACAAATGATTTGAAGATTTGACTTTATCTCTTCTTAAGACTCACTTTTATATTATGGCTTCTTAACTGATGGTGCACTGTTGGAACTATTTATATGATTTTATTTTGTATTTATATGATGTTATTTTGTTTAGATTTTAAGTTCTGGATGTTAATCATGCTTTTATTGGAAAGCACTTTGTAACCGTGTTTTGAAAGGTGCTATATAAATCAAATTATTATTATGATTATTACTATCCTTTCAACATTGCTCGGCCTTTAATTGCATATTCTTTCATGTGTGGAAACAGAGTCCTTGGGTCAGATGAGGTACCGTTAAAGTACTGGGTTAATTAATAAACTGAATTACCTGAACCAGCTTTCCTGTGTGAGCCACAAAACCAAGAATGCAAAAGAATCACCCAACACAAATACTTGACACTACCTGGATTATGCATACTTCTACTACACACAAACACACACAGTAAACCCCGGCCCCACCCCTGACCTAGGCATCCACAGTGCAACATTCCTGGTGGGAGCACCGGTGGGAAGGGCTGGAGGCGACTGAGAACAGAGCCGTCTCAGGGACCGGGACAGCAGCATCATTATGAGCCCCCGCAGGATAAATAACCCGGCCTTAATGCAACACGGCGTAGCCTGACCAGGGCTCGCCAACCCATGTCAAACGGGCCTCAGATAGCACGGCCCGCAGCGCCCGACATCTCGACAAGTATACAGGAAATCCAGATAAATACATAAATAAATAGCAGTGTTGTAGTTGGCAGGCCGGCGTTGTTTGAGAATACCTTCTGTATATTTGGATTGCTACTTGAAGCTCCCTGCACTGCTGGATATTCAGTGTCTATACGGGTCTTTCATGGGGCGAGAGTAAGGCTGAATGTGAGGTTTGATGATCAGGAAGGCAATTAAAATGAACCACACTTCAGGTGTTGAATGTTTAGTCTGTGAAAATATAGATATTAATACGTTTCTCGACATCATTTATGCGACATTAATATTAATGATGGTGCTGCTTAGACAGTCTTTTCATGAACACACAATCTACGTATATCTCTCATACAGTAAACCATCACACATCAAATCCATGTGAAACAGAGTGCTATCATATCCATATCATGCCTACAGACCGACAGGCTCTTTAAAGGGCCAGTTCACCCAGAATACGGCCATGTTCCATCAGCGTCCTGTTGCTGGCGCTTGTGCTCGCTCTACATAGACATGAAGGAGCATCACTCAACACAGTGAGGAGACACACGTCAGCTAAAAGCACAACATCACTCTAGAGTTCAGCTGCTTGGCAGTAATGTTAGCTGACCAGACCAAGGTCTCTCCATCAATCACTGCTGATCCTAGTGGTGGCTTTTCCCGCCTCGGCCTCCCGACCGCGGCCGGAGGGAACGGGGGGAGACGCCGGAGTTTTGGTGGGAGACGATAACGTTTCTCTCTGCGGAGCCCCGTCACTTCACGAGACACGGGAAACCTCTGTTGGTCTGGAGGA
>CAKAOI010034243.1:0-13230 GCA_916701655.1 Sebastiscus albofasciatus | reverse complement strand
TTTTGGCCACTTGGGAGCTGTGGAAACAAGTTTTGAACACAACATTTTAAATTGATTTGGCAAACTAGTTAGCAACCAGTTGCTTATTTAAACATCCAACAGCAACATTATCATTTGGAGTCATGTTTCTGGCAACCTGATTGAACGTGAGTCCAATACTCTCTCTCTTTTAGCTCTGTTTTTGGTCTCCACCACCCTCTGAAAGAAATATCAGTCTCTTTAGCTGCTAAATTCTCCACTATGTTCACCAGCTAGTCTCTGACTGTGTCTGTCTGTGTGTTTGCCGCTGAGCAGGTAGTGTACAGTGGGTTTTTTAGAGACCACAAGAGAGAAAAGAACGCCACCAACAATATAACTCAAACGTCATTAACAGACGCTGCGGTGCCGTCCTCGTTGTTTGACTAACAGGTGATCTCAGAGCTCAGGTGACACCTGTAGAGTGCAAAAAACACCACAGCAATAAGTAGACAGCAGCAAAGATAGAATTTCTTTTTTTTTTTGCAAACCTTTTCATAACAATAATCTACATATCTACAATAATCTACATATCTACAATAATCTACATTGCCATATTAGGCTAAAAATTAAATGACAACTTCTAGGCAAAAAATGTCCTGTCATATCAGAGAATAGTGGCTTAAATATTAATCCTTTGAGTTTTGACTTTAAACTGTCCTGCTACAGTACAGCAGAAATACATTTGGGTAAATAGTCTGAATGTCAATTAGTCAGGAAGGGAAACTTTTATCTGTTATGATCAGACTTTCCCGTATATAAAAATCTTTCCTGGTCTATAGTTTAATTCTCTCCCTATGCAGCCTGCACCTTCCCTACCTTCCCTCCACCCTCCCTCTTTCTGTTCATTGTTCCAGCTTCAGGTGCTGTGCCGGCTGGTTAATGGTTAACGTCGGGCTCGGCCCTGGCGGACAGCGAGGGGAGGAGGCGGCAGCCATGAAGAAACGGTGACATTTCACTGCCATTATTCATCCGTGCTTTGTTCCCGCAGCGCTGAGGAGTGTTTGCACTGGGATGGAGTGCAGGGCGGAGGGATGCTGAGATGGAGGGATGAATGGGGCAGGGTGTGGAGACAGAAGAGGAGGGAGGGGGGGCGATTGGGGGTTTGAGAGGTGAAGAAGTCATGGGGTTAAAGTGTGAGACACCTATGAGGAGAGGATAAGAGAGACAAAGGCCTCTGTGTTTCTGCCTCACTATCTCTGACTTTCAATCTTTGTGAGAGAGAAGCTTTTTTTCGTCTTTTAGTTTTTTACATTTCTTATTTTTTTTTCTCAAATTCATTCTTTCTCTATATCCATAACCCATAAACACAGACATATATATATAGGGCCCACACACACTCAAACACACACGCTCTCGCCAGCTGTTTACATGGTGTGTTTGCACAATATGGTGGCTGGGAGGCGGAGGAGGAGGAGGAGGAGGAGGAGGGGCCGGGATGTTAACGTCCATCAGGGATGTTCTCTCCTCTCTGTCCAAACTGCCACAGATAACCTCATCAGCTGCTCTACTTTAGTTTCAGGAGTGTTACAGTCACAAAACCACCTGATGAGCCAATGACTGTTGATATGTAAGGAAAGGATGTGTGTTATACTTCTGTATTTATCATGTTATAGTAGTCATGAAATGAAGCATACTACCAGTTCAAATGGAGCACAGGAGCCTTGGTTTCACAGGAAAAGGCATTTTATATGAATATTAACTCCTGTTATATGATATTTACTAAACATTGTGGACCATGTGGGCTCAACCAGGATGGATTACAGTAAAATAAACTACCAGCAAAACCTTCTTCAAACTTTAACCAAGGTAATTTGCCATAAATAATAAACTAGTTACCATGAAGATGCACCCTAAATCCCCAAATGGCCCTTCAACTCGTTGAAACTGAAGGGAGTGTAAAGGAAAAACTTATTTACCAAACCATTACATTATGAAGACATGAACTCAGTTTATGTTCTAAATACTTCCATTAAATTTAGTGTTCAGTGTTGATATGTTTACTTGTATTGACTGGGTATTTGCTAGCGTCCTTTCACCAAGTAAAACCAACTCACTTAAAGGTACACTATGGAGGTATTGACCACTAGTAGCGCTATGGAGCTATATTTTTATGTGTGCATGTTGCAACATATTCTTACTCCCAACTCGTCGAGTATTACGCTCTAGCATCAGTTTTGGGCGTTTCTGCTCATTACATACATACACTCTCTTTTCAAATAACTTCTTAGTTTTTAGGTTTACTTACTCAACCAAACTACTTGGTTATGTTTAGGCACCAAAAACACTTGGTTAGATGTTAAGTATGCAAATCACGCAACAAAAATATGGTAAAATAAGTCAAAACTGACTTAAATTTCACACGGGACACGAACGAAGGTCCCCAGGTTGAAAGAACTCTGATGAGTTGGGAGTGAGAACGGGTTGGCATGTGCATATGAACTACAATACATATTGCTGCCAATGGTTTCACACTATTACAGAGATCTACAGGTGGAGGTAGTGCGGCAAGAAACACAACAATCCACCAACAAAGGCAGGGAAGAAGAAGACAGTTAGGTCTCATTTGCAGTGGGGGTTGCTAACACAGGGTCGTCCAGCTTAGAAGTTGAACCAGACTCAACAGTTCGCCTCAATCTTCATGACAAAAGAAAAAATAGTTGCAGCCTTAATACCTTTTCAGAGTAAAATCCTGTCTGAATATTACAAACCGTGCAGTGTGTTTTGTCATCTGATAAACCCTTAAACACATTAATTTGTTACTCAAACTGGACTTCCTGGTTCGTATTTCTTTCAAGGAAGATCTGCTTTCCAAATATTGAATGAGGAAGGAAATGCATTCAACACATATGTTAGACCTCAAAGATACTCACAATGATGTGAAATATAAACAGAAATATGTATTATACTGTATATAACAGGGATCCTTTAACATCTAAGATACCATTTTTTTACAGAGGTATTGAAACACCTGCATGATGAATGAATGAATGACACAATTTAAATTTACCATCAGATTCTTGTGAACGTGTATGTATAATATGGTACATCTTAAGGGCTGTATCCTGAAACAATACTGTATGTATTAGCCTAGAAATGTATCAACTAGGCTCCTTTATAATGTTTAGAATAAAATGATGCGCTCCATCAAGGCGTTACTGTTCCGCCAAACAAAGTGAACCATTTGTCTTAAAACAAAAAGTCTTTCTAGCGTTTTGTCCAAAAGTGAATTAAATGTTTCAAATTTCAAAAACATGAACATTTATCTTTTATATCCTGCACATTGTATCTACCTGAGCATGAATGAGGAACTGATACTCAAACACACACATGTACGGCACACTCGCTCTGCATGTGAGTCAATTGCATGTATCGTGCATGTCAGTGTGCATGTGTGTACATGTGTGTCTGTATCTGTATACAGTGGGGTATATTTTTACTTAGATCCCTCACACACACACACACACACACACACACACACACACACACACAGGTTGTGCGGAACAATGGCTGGCTTTGACAGAGCCGGGCTGACAGGAGGAGATGGGCTGGATCTATTGTCTGCTGTGTTTACTCACAGACTCACCTGGCACTGAGCTAATAGCACCGGCTCTATCTGTCAGTGCAGCGGACGGGGGTCCCAGCCCACACACACACTTAGTCACATATACGGTGAGACACACAGAGTGGCAGACACAGTTTTATATTTGCCTGCATAAAATTAATACAAACATACATGAGACTTGATGAGGAAGTGATGTATGTGGTATTTTTTTTACCCCTAAATCATGTCTGTGTGTGTGTGTCCGGTCACACCTGGGTGTCCTGGGAGGTTCTCGGTAAAGAGGAGGATTTATGGAGGAGAAAGAGGAGGAGACGGAGGAGGAGGAGGGGGTTCTTTCAGGTTTTTACCACTGAGCAAACACACACACACTACACACAGTTGATGGGTTTTGATGGGATCAGTTGGAAGCCTCAGTGTGACCCTGCCCGAACCCCACCCTTGTTTGATCGACAAGGGTGAGAGAAGAGTGTGTGCGCGGGTGAGGGGTTGTGTGTTATAGAGGAGAAAAATCACGATGATTTTGACTAATTTTGGACAGAAACACACCACAGGATACCAACATTTCACATATCCACGACCTCATACACACATACAGTATATAAAGGCAAAAACTTTTAATAGAAAAAGGCGCCATTCAATATTTTTCTCGAGATAAGATGAGATAATCATTTATTAGTCCCACAGAAGAGACATTTGCAGTGTTACAGCAGCAAAGGCCGGTGCAACAACAAGAGGCATTAGTAAAAAACTAAATATAATTAAAGCTGCGAGCAGCGTTGAATGGGCCCTCGCCCCTTTGCGCACGTTGGGAGTACCCGCTGCCATGCATTTCCATGAAAGATGGACACTGCACGCAACAGCTAGAGGGTATTTTCTGCGTGGAGCTCGTTTCCGAAAACACAAAAGCTTCACAATTTTGCACCGTGAAGGTGTTGAGATTCTGCTGCCCGACTTTGAGATGGATCTCTTGAATCCTCTGGGAGGAGTATCGTAAGTTCATACCTGTAAAGTGATAAACTGGCATCTTCTCACATGACTTATGACATCACCGTTCGAGCGATCAAAATGAGTCACATTAGTTTGAGGAGAATACCACCCAAATTTGACACGAATCCGATAAACTCTGGATGGGCGGAGCTAATGAAACCCAACGAGAAATATGGTTGAAATAATGAGCGGGATGTGCCTACTAAATTTCATGAATATAGGATCAACTTTGTTGAAACTATGGCCTTCCACGCATCAGGGGGCGGCACTATGGAGCTCGCTGGAGACGCCCAAGCACAATCACTACAGAACTTTGCTATTTTCGCCAGTTCTGATGCGTATACTAATTTTCGTGAGATTTCATGCATCTTAAGCATCTCAAAAATGCGATATCGCAGCGTAAAAATTATCTTTTGAAAAACAATAGGTTTCCTGGCACTTTCGTGCTCGGGCCGTAATAATAAATAAGTAAACAGTAATAAAGCTAAATATAATTGTAGACAGACTGAATTGTTGAAATCACATTAATGCACATATATTGATATTGCACAAAATATTGATATTGCACATGAATGAATGAATTGGTAACAAATCCTTAAAAAGACCAAAAGCAACCAGTCCGTCCGTTGGTTCCTACTGAAGACGGAAATCTTTTTAAACACCTCACAATTATATAGTTGCATTTTTAAATCCATGGTTTCCCAAAACATCTGGGCACTGTAGTTTCTTTAACAGGAGTAAGTAATGTATTTGTTGGGTACTATTTTCAGCAGCGGATTAATACATACTGTATCTCAGGCTTTTCTACACAGATAATACTTGTTATAAAGATCAATTCATTGCTGGTTCAGGAGATAAACACACATGAAATGGCGATATTAAGCTACTGTTATGTATGACTATAAATTAAGAAACAAATAATGATTAAACTGATGAACTTTGAGTATATTAGCTTCGCCAGGAAGGTTTTGTTTCCATTCCAGTTCGCCTGTTTGTTTGTACGTTAGTAGGATATCTTAAAAAACTCACAATTGGATCATAGGTTGAGAAAAAGTGAATGAGTGAATATGTTTTTGCTGCGGATCTGAATCCATTGAAAGTGACTGGGCTGTCTATACGCTCTCCTCTCTTACATGTGTCAGTATATGATCGGGGCAGCGGTGCCAGAGGCAACGTATCCTTTCATTTCAGAGGTTCAAACCCATGTCAGAGTTTCCCTGGTTCACTCTCAGGTCTCAAGGCCTGAGCAGTCAGGAGCAGGCCCGACCTCGACTGATAAGCCATTTTTTTGTTGTTTTTCGGCTTGGGGCTTGGCCGTCTGCCAGCTGATAACAACATGGGGCATACCTGCTGCATTAATGATTGGTCAGCCCTGCCTCCTGCCCTCGCCCATGCTTCTTTATTTTAGCATAATTCTTTATCGTTTAGGCATTGAGCAGAAACTAAATCTTATCAAGCGAAGGCATGAGACCTATGTATGCCATTAACAGCTCTGATTCTAGCTATCGCAGTGAGGAATGCTGCAGGAACATATGACATTACTTGTCCTCCCTTTGTTAAATAGTTTAAAACTTTTAACACATACTTACATACAATATTCTCTGAATGAAGAGAAACTATGTTGTGGAGAATCTACTTCAGCTTTAAACATGCAGCTTACCTGGTGCAGTCAAGCGAATCCTCATAAACAGTTCAGTCGACAGTCGCTCTGACAGGCGGTAATGGAGGGAGGGTCTTTATCTACAGTGGCATCTGTTCACAGCGTGATGCACACCACCGCACACCTAACTACCTACATGTGTAGTTGTGGCCTTTCATGTGACATAATGCATCCTGTGCCGACCACAGTGGGTTAGTAGTATCTGCTGATTGTGTTTCCAGTGGTGGCCGCATGTTTACAAGAAAGTGTAATAAATGCAGTAGATACAGTGTGTATCATTTCTATGTTTTTTGATCATCTTACCACTGATGTATTCCAGGTTTTTGTCATGTCACCGTTAGCTAGCGAGCCATAACTGTCTTGTTGAAAACGCATCTGACTTGTGCACTCACAAATGTTAATATCAGCAGCGGCACAAATATTTGGAAGTTAATTGAAAGGAGCATCGGTTGCTTTGTTAGATTAGTTGCTGGCTAGTTAGCTGACATGTTACCTTTAACTGTGCACGCATTACAGAATCATTTTAAGTTTCTTCAGTGTCAAAGTAATCCAGTGAAAGCTGTCTGTATATCCATAAGTACACTGTAAACAGGATCTATAATTCAGCGTACTTTTAATGGCGCCAATTTGCCAAAATGTAAACAAAAGAGATTAGCACCACCAGATCCAGGAGGACCTCTGAGTTCGCAGAAAAACAGTAGATAATTGGCTGTAATTATTAGTGAAGGTTGAAGACCATAAACCAAGTTTGAATCCTGTCACTCTGTGTTTCCCTTCTCAGCTCCTATAATATAAATAGACATCAACACTCCACTGAACCCTGAACCAGATCCATCAGTCCTGTGCTGCTGTTGTGACAGTGTGGAGAAAACAAGAATTACAGCTCTCATCGTGGGTCAGTATCAACAACCAGGACAGAAAGCAGATTACAGCAAAGAGGCTGTTTAAAAAACACAATGTTTCCACACATTTCTAATGGGATATTTCCTCATTCTGTATTTTTGTTTTGATTGTTGACTCTATCTTTGGGTCCAACTGAGCATAATATCAGCAGTACAGTGTAAGAGTGGCATCTGAAACTGAGCGCTGTGGGTCGGGCAGTGACCTAGGGGTTGTCTGGGCTGGATAAAAGGAAGTCCTGGTTAATGAGTAACGGTGGCGATGTGGCCTGGCGCTACAGGTGGGGTGGGTGGGGGTTGGCCACGATACTCACTGATAAGACGGGAAGGCACAGTGAGTTTTACAGACACAGAGACTGGAGCTTTGTTGTCTATTTATTAGTAATATTGTTTATTTTTAATAGTCGTGTCAGTGAGCTGAAGAGAGGAAACAAGCATGAAGAAGGAAAAAGAAAAAGCCTCATAACAAGCCCGCTGTTGGAGGCTGGAGGACCTTTTTAATTCACCCATATTCAGTACACAACATTTAATACTTGATAAGCAAGTTACAATAGCTGAAGTCAGTGTAGTTCAAGCTAAACACACAATACACATGATTACACAACATTAGACTACTCACAGTCACATACACTTGTTTTAATGATAAATGACATTTGTAGCAGACATGCAGTAGAAGTACTAGAGGTACACGCCTTGTAGTAGCTCGAGAGGAATAACTGTATTAGTAGTAGTTCTTAACAGCAATAGAGTTAATGAAGAAATAGTATGCGCTGTCCTCAATCAAAGAAAATCTTAGTTGACTAATCGATTAGTTGATCGGCAGATCTGTAAAACTGAGTTTCTCCACAAAGAATCACACAAAAGCACCACTTTAAATCTGTTTATCAGACGTATGCTCAGAAGTTTCTTGGAAAAAGCATAAAAAAAATGACTAATGGACCAAACGACTGATTAGTGGACTAATCGACTAAGAGAAGTCAGCCCTAAATATCAGTTTGGGCAGTAGAAGATAGATTTGGTGTATGGAGGAGGTAGTAATCAAAGTGATATAAGTAGCAGAAGCAGTAAAGTAATAGTAGCAGCAGTAGTTGAAATGGTAAACATGTAATAGTTTAGTTGTAGTGGTAACAGCAGTATTATTGATATTAATTAAGTAGTAGCATGAGAAACAGCAATAGTAGTAGTAGTTGTAGGCCTACCATTAGCAGCAGTAGAAGCAGCATTAGCAATAGTATCAATACCAGAGGTGGAAAATAAGTACTGTGCTGTTCTTAAGTACAATTCTAAGGGAATTGTACTTGGTGGTTTCCTATTGTTGTGTGACTTTTTACATATGTATTCTTTCAGGATAACATTTGTACAGGGGAAAACATTATAAAATAAAGTAAATAAATATGATGCATTACTATAAACCCAATAAAGTCGCTTCACAAGTTACATGTCAATGCTGCTCACAGACTGAAGCATAAATACGTCATGAAAGAAGATATTTTTCATATTGAGTACTTTCATTTACTTTAAATCCTTTTTTTCCTGCTGATACTTCAGTACTTTTACTGAGCATTTGACTAGAACTTTTACTTGTTATGCAGTATTTTGTAAAAGTAAAAGATCAGATACTTTTATTGGTGAGTAAAAAAGTAAAAGTAGTCAAAGTGGTATCACTAATAACAGCAGTGGTATTAGTCCTATCTGTGACAGACGTAGGAGTATAATAACTATGAGGAAGAGCAGCACTGTAGCAGTATTTGTACTGCAGTATAAATACTGACATTAGAAGTAGCAGCAGCACTAGTGCAGCAGTAGTGCAGCTGTGGTTATTGATCTCAAAGTGGGAAATTCCTTCCCCTTACCGTAAGTGATGCAACACACCGACCAATCAGAGCGCTGATCGTTGCAGCTGAAATCACCGTTATTATATCCAGGTTCACTTTGTAAAGTGAGTTTTAAACCTCCAGATATTCAATAATAAATCTTCAGTTTAAACAATATGACAATTTTTTATTGATTATTTGGACTCCTCGAATCGAGTGATCTGGAATGTAAGTGAAGGCGATTCATATTGATCCCAGTGACTGTCGAGCAGAGAAGTTTAGAGAGCGCTGATAAGAACCCCCGATACTGACCTGAAACAGGTTGCCATGACAACCAATTTCACCTTTAACCTCAGCACTTTAGCTTCACTTCCTCATTCTAGACAGCGAGAGCGACGTGAGATTTACATCAGTTGAAGAGTTGTAATTGTAATGAGCATTACAGCCTTCATGTGTCTCTATTTGGTGATGCTGTATGAATCATTGGATCTGTCCCTCTGGTTGTCATGTCTGACATGAGATAACTGGTTCAGGTAACTTCATTTCATTTCAAACCAAAGTGCAGGTTGTTATTTGAAACCCCTCGGTGGCCAAATCTTGTTTGACCAAACCGCAAGAATCTTCACCTTCTTAAAGAGCTTGGCTCCCACAGTCTGTTTTTCTTGTGTCTTAGCTGAACAAAAGCACGCTTTAAACACAACAATGCAGAGGAAATCCTTCGCATTCACGGTCAGGGTGTAAAGTTTAGGGTCGAAAGCTTTAAACTAATGAGGATATAAAGATATAGCTCAGGATGCACCACCTCCCTCTTCTTCTCTCTCCCCCCTCTTCCCACACACAGACCTGGTTCGACCGGACTGGGTAATCAGTTACCTGCTCTATCTGACCTGCACTACCCACGTAGCCTGCACACACACACACACACACACACACACACACACACACACACACACACACAGCCCCCAAAGTCCACTTAAAAACTCAGGCCATGTCCACACTAATGTGGATAAAAGCTTTTTAGGTCTCAAAGTTATTGTATCCACACTCAGATTGTGTAATAAAAACAGACCAACTGTGGAGTGCGGGCCGTGCAAAGCAAGACTACACAGACGTGTAGATATTTGTGGCTAAAACGCAGAACATAATTATTAGTTTTTAATTAAACTTCAAATACTGACTTGTAGTCTACAATACATTTCAGATGTGTGCACGTAGGGTGAGATCGTATTAAAGTGGCGATCTCACAGATTGTCATTTAAATAAATGCCTGTTAAATCAACAATCTATCGCCAAATGAGGCAACACAATTGAGCCTATACGTCCCGCTGATGAAAGTATTGCAATATTCATATATTTGCAGTATTATGAACCGTGTCTGTGATGACGTTCCCAGAAAAAAATGATGTAGTATACACACAAAAAATGGAAGTATTGATGCCTTCACTTAGGGATTGTGTTTACCATGTTTACGAGATGAGTCCATATGAACGCCCCCCAACTCGTAAGTTGAAAGTTTCTGAAAGCTCCGAGTTCACGACCTGTGACGTATTTGTTGACGTTGTCAGAAAAGGCGGAGCTCATGGAAGTTCATTTTTCGGTGCATAATAAGTTAATATATTGTAATTTTAGTCGTGTATTGTTTCTCTTCTTGTTGTTAGCCTCTGTGGCTTCTAGACGCCAACAGTAGCGTTAATATTGCCGTTTCTAAGCAGCGGTGTTCTTCACGACTTAACCACTTGAACGCCACGAATATCGTGTACATGACTTCCCATGTTGTAAACACAAGCTCACGAGTTTCATTTGAAGGCACACAATTCTGAAAACTTTGAGCTCATGCACAAAAAATATAATTTACCTATTCAATTTCTAGGTTCATGTATCAATAACAAGACTCCAGACTGCTAAACTCTGAGCACAATCTCATTGTTTTCACTCAAATAGAAATTATGAATCAACCAGAACTAAAATCTGAAGGATTGCCACTTTAAAACCGCTGTTTTTCCTGTCCACATTACAACACAAGATCAACATGTTTAACCGAATACACTTTAGAGATTACTTTCAAAATGGTTTTATTCATGTAAATGTCTCAGACACACTCTCTCTCAGCAAAACTAAACAGTCACATTCTAGATGGTTTATCAACCCAACATTACTAAATACCTGTAGCTATACCAGAACTGCTTTGACTTTACTGCCGCACTCCATCTCCTAACTGAGGAGCAGTCCCGACGAAGACCTGATGCCTGACGGCCACTACTGCATCCTAACTGCCCAATTGACATGCTTATGACAATAGGAGATATTTTGCAACGAAAAGTAGCACAAAAACTCGACACAGGATGTTTTTCAAACAACACATCCTCATCATTTTAAGAGCGTAACTATGCCCCCACAACTGCGTCTTTGACCCCCAGACCATGCAGTATCTGGACGGTATCTGTCAGCCTTCACCTGTGGCTGAACAGCCTGTTCTCTTGCTCAGCCGTCTCACAATTGTCACCCACATACCTCCCCCACACTCCCCCGCCTCCGCCCATGGTCACCGAGTCCAGCTCAGTCACACACGGGGTGAAGGGTGAACAGAACAAACTGGCTTACGATCAAAATCAATTTCTTGTCATTTTATTTATTCTCTAATTTATCCACAGATGTTTTGTCAGCGTGTAGGTCCAGTCTAGAGTCTAGAGTCTAGAGTCCAGGAGCATATAGCGTTTATACAAATCAGCTATATAAAAAAAAGAGTTATAGGAGAGGAGACTTTAATGAAAGAGTTTTTTTTATTTAATGTTGTATTTATTTTGAGTTTGAACCAACAAAGGTGGTTGTAAAATGATATCTATAGAGAGAGAGTAATATTTGTTGACATGCCAAATTCATGAGGTATGTCTAGTTTTCACTCAGTACATAAAAGGTTATCACCCGTCAGGAGTTGAGCAACTTGAAGGAATGTTTTGTTGTGGCACGCTGCGCTGGGAGAGCTAGGTGTGGTCCAGGCGGTGTGTCTGTGTGTGTGTCTGTGTGTGTCTGTGTGTGCGTTCTTACAAATTTTCATTTTTTGATCTTGAGAGTGAAGACATTTGTTCTGATCCTAACTTTTTCTAAGAGCTATTTGAGGGTTAGGACTTGATTTTAGGGTTTATGGTAAGAATTAGATTTAAGTTAAGTTTTGGTTTTGTACTGTAGTTGTGATCAGTGAGGTTAGCGTTAGGGGCTAAGAAGACACAACCTGCCTCTCCACCCAGCCTGTTAACAAGTCAGTCAGTCAGTCAGTTAGTTGGGTGGTGACTGGTTTGCAGCAGTCATTCCACTTCCTTCTCTACATCCTTTAACTGCACAGATCCTGGTGTGCGTGCGTGCAGCCGTGAGTGCATGCATGCGTGAGTGCGTGCGTGTGTGTGTGTGTGCGTGTGTGTGTGTGACAGAGAAAGAACATGCTAGAGAGCAGCAGATCAATAGTGACTAATGAAGTTCAGTGCTCAGCAGGACGGCGTGAGTCAGTTCAGTCCCCACGAGACTGTCCACAGTGGACAAAAAGACTATTTGAATGAACCTGGATCAGAACATGTTCCTTCAAACTAGGTTACAACAAAGTTAGGAAAAAAGAAAGTTGCAGAATCTCCTAAAGCAGAGGTCGGCAACCTGCGTCTCTTTAGCTCCTCTCCAGTGGCTCCCTGTGGATTTTTAAAAATGGAAATTAATAACTGTTTTTTGTTTACATTTTAATTTTTATTTATCATTGTTGTAGGTCTATGATACGACGGTACGACGGTACGACGGTACGACGGTACGACGGTACGACGGCACGATGGCACGACGGTACAACAGGGCCACATTGGAAAAGAAATTAATCTGAGATTTCAAGTCATAATATTACGAGAATAAAGTCAAAGATTTACGAGAAAAAGGTGGTAATATTATGAGAATAAAGTCATAATATGATAAAGTAGTAATTTTACGTGTTATTTTCTTTTTTTCTCATAAAGTTATGTCTGAAAAGAATGTCTGAAAAAAAATGTTTGAAAAATGTTGGAAAACAAAAGTCTAAACAATGTGTGAAAAAGGTAAAAAAAAAAAAAAATGTCTGAAAAATGTCTGAAAAAAAAGTCTGAAAAAAAAGTTTGAAAAATGTTGGAAAACAAAAGTTTAAACAATGTGTGAAAATGGTAAAAAAAAAAAAAAATGTCTGAAAAAAATGTGTGAAAAAAAATGTCTGAAAAAAATGTCTGAAAAATAAGTCTGAAAAAAAAAGTTTGAAAAATGCTGGAAAACAAAAGTTTAAACAATGTG
>CAKAOI010034241.1:8330-44699 GCA_916701655.1 Sebastiscus albofasciatus | reverse complement strand
AGGAAAGGCAGATAGTGATCAGGACCAGGTGTGTGTGTGTGTGTTTGAATGATTGGGTGTTGTAATCCTTCTGCTCTGTGTGTCAGGTTGGAAGTTTGGTGCTGTGTTCGGCCGCTCCGGTGCGTTCCCGGCCGAGTGCGTCCACCCCGTCGCTCCTCCTGACTTCCTGTCGCTGCCGCTGGACCGCAAGGCAGAGCCTCGAGGAGGAGCGGGACAGTTCGCCGTGTCATCAGCCGTCGCTGTTGCCGTGGCGTCCACCATGGCTGCGCATGAGATAGATCAAACGATTGAGGTACACAGACACACTCGGTCACATACAGTACGTTTTTTTCTGCCTGTCAAACTGAGTGTCAGGTTGTTTTTCACTGTCAATCTTTGACTTTCAGAGGGTTTCCCTTGATGGATTTGCTGAAGGAGATCTGGATGAGAGGGCCCTGCAGGACAGTAAATATGACATGTTGGAGTTCGCCAAGAAGTTCTTCAGACAGGGAAACAACATGAAGGGGTGAGACAGAAAAAAAACGTGCACACACACTGAAATCCTCACAAACACTCAGAAAAACACTAACCTCACACAACCTTGACCATTTCAAATGCAGTGGTGGAAAGCGGCTAAATACGTTTACTCGAGCACTGCACTTAAGTACAATTTTGAGGTATTTGTACTCTACTAGAGTATTGCAATTTTATGATTTTGTCATTTTTGAGTGACATATTGTAGTTTTTGTTCTACTACATTCATTTAACCACCCGATTGACTGTTATCAGGCCATTAAATAGATCTTATCTGTCGCTATAACCACCTTAGGTGTGGATCATCAGGGGCCTACTACACCTACTACATTGTAAAAGTAAAAGCAAAACTTAAAAGCAACACGTTCTAACCTGAATGAAACGTGTTGAGCACAACCAAAAGGGCTGCTTTAGGTTTAGGCAACAAAAACACTTGTTAGGTTCAGGGGTCAACATCAAGTTTTGGCTTAAAATAACTACATTTCAAAAGTGAAACTTAACGCTTGTGAACAAAACTACACGTTGTTAGTTTCACTTGAGAGGCGAACACCGGTCTCCTGGGTGAAAACCCTGTGTTTTTGAATTACTATGGACGCTAAAGGTCGCTGTCATCTTCTTTTATACCTTCTTTCGGTGATCGACCATGTGAATACATGATAAAACCCAATATTTGATGTAGTATGCCCAATATAATTGGCCGATTTAACAGCAATAATTACTAGTTATGTTTTTATTTTACATACAAAACATATCATTGGTTTATAATATATGATAAGATATATGAACCCAACAGCACATAAAGTACATAAAATCAGCTTCACCTTAACCAACTACAACATTAAAGTATTTTACATCAATAATAATGATTGAATAATAAAATACATTAAAAAAAACATTGACAGAAACCAATCTGCATAATGAGTATAAATACATTTTGTCGCTAATACTTCTGTACCTTAATTAAATAAAATTTTGAATACATAAGTATTTTGATAGTGCAGTATTGCTGCATACTGTATACAGTCAATTATCTGAGTGCTTCTTCCAACAATGTTTAAAATCTAAATGCTGCACTTTGTGACTGATTTGTGTTCTCAGAGATTCGCTGAAGAGCAAAAGCAAGAACAGAGACTCCAGAGAGCCCACTGAAATGATCAAGTTCTCCAAGGTGCCTTTCTTATTGGATAAGCATCTCACAATGTATATCTTCTCCAGGTGTTCTTTGTGTGTGTATTGAGTTGTTCATATTACACCTATCTCCTTTGCAGACTCCTCTGACTGAGTCTCTGATAGAGTTTACGGACCCGGCCATGAACAGAGTGGCAACTGATCTCTTCCTGTGTGAGTCCTCACCTTCTCTCATCTCTCCTCTAATTACATCATCTTATTACACTACTCTTATTACACCTGGGCTCCCGTTCATCCTCTGTTAAAATGAGACGGTCTGATCAGATTTTAAGTTATCAAGTGCTGGATTTCTCTACAAAATATGCTATTCAATACTGTTGACCTGCGTGTTTGTGTGTCTGTAGCGGTGATGCGTTTCATGGGTGACTCTCCGTCAAGGGGATCGACAGAACAGGAAGTGGTCAACACTTTCCTCAAGGTAAATACACAGTTTTTTCTTTCTTAGGCTACTATTTTTTCTTTGACAGTTTGCTAATCTGTGTGTGTGTGTGTGTGTGTCTCTGTGTGTGTGTGTGTGCATGTGTGTGTGTGTGTGTGTGCGTGTATGTGTGTGTGTGTGTGTGTGTCCTCACTACAGCTCATAGGAGAGTTCACCTTGATGAGGGATGAGGCTTACTGCCAACTCCTCAAACAGCTTACGGCTAACACCAGCTCCAAACCGTGAGTCTGCTTTCCCACTCACACAACATACACACAACAAACCGACCCACACTACGCTCCTCTTTCTTCTCCAAGCCTGTAATCCTCAGTGTGTCTGTGCACTCTTGTGTCGTACAGTGATAGTTGCCAACGAGGCTGGAGGCTGCTGTACATCCTGACCGCTTTCCATCGCTGCTCTGAAGTCCTCAAGCCCTTCCTGCTGAAGAGCCTGCAGCAGGCTTCTCGCAGCGCTGGAGCACAATATCAGGGTAAAAAACACAAACTATCAGCAAGTTTAAAACTGCTATACACATTACCAACGGCACCAGCATGTAATGTTTTCCTTCAATGTGTTAGGCATCGCTAAAGCATGTGAGCAGAACCTGAAGAAGACCTTCCAGTATGGCGGCCGCGTTGTTCCACCCAACAGCATGGAGCTGAAGGCTGTGATGGTCAGTGCCTCATTATTTATCTGCAGTGGTGGAGGAAGTATTCACATCCTTTACTTAACTGGTAACTTGGGTATTTTTCAACCTGAACCCCATTTTCCCATGTTTTTGTGTCTAACTGATTAATGAGGACAACAAATTTCGAAATTGGTGCAGTATTGAGGAATAACTCTGTAACTGACAGCCGTTAAACGAGCTACGAGGGCAAGTGAGCAACGTCAATGTAACGTTACGTCCACTAAAAGTGCTTGATTTAGCCACTGACAGTTTGCCACTGACTGTTATTATAAGTGTCTGACAACATTATGGAAAGGACGCTACAGAGAAATAAAACGTTTTTCAGACCTTTCTCTTTCTCCGGTCTGTTTGTTATTGTGTCCAAGTCCCGCTCAAGGAGAAGTCTCGTTGTGAAATCTGAATATCCGTATACTCTGGCTCAAAAAATACAGACGGCCATTGAATTCAAAGACCTCATCCACATCCTACGCTTTCTGTACTCCAACACAACAAACTCTGCCCGGCTGGCACTCACGTTTCCACCATGGATGTATTCCACTATTCCACCGTTGTCTTCAAGCAACGCTTAACCTGGCCAGATTTCAGAACGAGACTTCTCCTTGAACGAGACTCTTTCCATGATGTCAGACACTTATAATAACAATCAGAGCCTGTCATGGCAAAAATAAGCACTTTTAGTGGAACTAAATGACGGTGCCAGCTTGCCCCAATAGCACCATATTGCAGCCTGTGAGCAGCTACCATCTACAGTGCTCTCCCTCAATACTGGACAACTTGAGGAATTGTTCTCCCCATTAGTCAGCTAGACACAAAACCATGGGAAAATAGGGTCCAGGTTTAAAAATATTGAAGTTACCCTTTAAATTAAAATAGTGTAAAGATACTCCATTACAGATAGTCACTACTCATTATGAAGAATGGACACAGTTATATCTATGTTATTGTAAATGTTACTGTTATTGATATAAGCTGCAAATTAATGTGGTAGTTGGTCAAATTGGAGCTAATTCTGAAGGACAAGGCTGATGATACTATTTTTTCTTATTGTTAACAAATTTCATGAAAAGATCAAAACCAGAAGTACTCTCTGTGTATCCACAGTCAGATATAACTTATTCCTCTGTGCCACAGAGCTCCAAAAAACTATTAAAAACACATTAAGGAGCCACACTGTTGCACTGGGTGTCATTTTCCTTCATTACAATAAACATAGGCACTGTAGCCTGAAAATAGCCCCCAACAAATGCACTACTTAAGTCGTTTTAGAAGATTTATTCAGGAACCGGTGGGCCTTGAGTATCACAGACAGGTTAGAGAA
Organism: Sebastiscus albofasciatus; assembly: GCA_916701655.1. Taxonomy (NCBI): domain Eukaryota; kingdom Metazoa; phylum Chordata; class Actinopteri; order Perciformes; family Sebastidae; genus Sebastiscus; species Sebastiscus albofasciatus. The sequence continues at coordinate 40,574 of CAKAOI010034241.1, read as the reverse complement.
GTCAAAATGTGATAAGAGACAAACACTTTGTTGGTTCTGTTCTTTTCATAGGATGTGTTGACAATAAGAGCACAACAGAATATCACCATCCGTATCCTTTAACTATTCTATATACGTTTGTGTAGTTTAATTTATAACATTGAATCATATTTTATAAACGGATGCTACAGTATAGTTTGTATGTAAAACCTTAGAGGTCCAGTGTGTAACATTTCAGGGGATCTATTAGCAGAAATGGAATATAATATTCATAACTATGTTTTCATTACTGTACTATCACCTGAAACTAAGAATCGATGTGTTTTTGTTAGCTTAGAATGAGCCCTTCATATCTACATAGGGAGCAGGGCCTCTTCACGAAGTCCGCCATGTTTCTACAGTAGCCCAGAACGGACAAACCAAACACTGGTTCTAAGAGCTCTTTCATGTATTTTACATTGCCTGAAGGCCACCGTAGTTCTCCGACATGCTTGTGAAACTGCGGTAACGTGAGCCGCAGAGTGCAAAATCGTGGTACCGCCAGCCACCGTCTGACTTCCATTGCTCCTAAAGTAGTGTTATTATGGTAAGGATGACCTCTGAACAAGGCGAACAGCGTTACCACGGTTTTGCACTCTGCGGCTCACGTTACTGCAGTCCACTAGATGTCACCAAATCCTACACACTGTACCTTTAAGGTAAAGCACAAACATATCTCAAAGTTGCACATCACATAAGAGCTGTACTTGAATATAGTTACCATCCACCGTTATATATGTAGGTTTATATATGTTATGAAAGAATCAGCTATAGTCCAACATGTCTAGTGTATGTACAGTCTATACTAAATGAGTGTGTGTTTGTACTTCCCCAGGCGGGACGTAGTTCAAAACGTCAGCTGTTCCTCTTTCCTGGAGGCATTGAACGTCACGTGAAAATCAAAACATGCTCTGTAAGTGTTGGCAGTTCAGCACCACTGATGTCTTTGAGGAGACGGCTGGGATATATTTGTGTGTGTGTTGATATTATCGTGTTTTTCAGGTTGCCCTGGAGGTGATTGAGGAGCTGTGTTATGAGATGGGTTTACACAAACTGGAGGCCATGGAGGAATATGCCATATTTTTAGTCACCAACAGAGGTCTGCTTCTCCTTCTCACACACAAACACACATGAAACCTTGTATTAGTGCACAAAGTCAATCTTGTCGTCACTGTCGGTGAAGCAGATCCACTCACAGATCACATATCAGACTGATCTCTGGTTTCTAGCTGTGGGAGAAAGTCACTCATGTCCTGTTCGGGCCGTCGTAGCAAAATAAGAGATGGCTCGATATCACCTTTTCATTTCCGATACCGATATCACAACACAGAGTCTCCGCCAATAACAACCCAATACACGTCTTTCCTCTTTATTATATACCAAGATGTTAAGGTGCCATTCATTTGCACGCTGTGTATCTATATAGATGTTTTTATAAACATAATGTACAAATTGCCAACGTTAGTGAATAAATACGTAGCTCATAACATGACATAATAGAACTTTTTTTAGTTGTTTCAAAAGGAACTTGCTTGTGCTTTTTAAATTTTTTCTGATAAAATGAAATTAAGCTTTTGTTATGGTACTTGTTGCTTGTACCACTTTCTTATATCCCTTTGCACAATGCTCCTGCTGCTTCAATCTTACCCCGGGTTCGCATAGGCCACAAAAATGCCACGATTTTCAGAGAAGCGCGGCCCGTGTCCTTTTAGCGCCCATGTAGATCAATTGAACTGTTCACATAGGACACGACGCATCACGGAGCTCCGCAGCCGGCTCGCAATCTTCAGCAATAATTTTGGCGCCTGGTCTATTTTCTCCATGTGCAACGGGCGAATCTGGCAAAAAATACACTGATAATCTACTATAAACAATATAAATGATATATTATATGATATAAATGATCTCATCCACAATATTTATTAGAAATAGGCTGGTGTCGCTGCTGTTTGTGATCATGGGTTTTAAATTAAGTACTTATTCCACATATTTGTCAGTTGTGTCTAAACAGAGAGCGAGAGAGACGAGCAGACACACTAAACACGCACAAACAGCTTGTTGGCCAGCGGGGAGAAATGTGCTTCTGATGTGCACAGCCAGGCTTCGAGTTGCGCCGCGATTAACATAGTATGGCGCATCGCGGCCTATGTGAACCCGGGGTTATCAAGTTTTCAGTGCTGAAAGCTCCAACGCTTATTTTGTTCCTTGAAGCACTCAAACGGGACTCTTTGCATTCTGTCTAAGTTTATCTTTAGATGAGTATGCACATCTCTGTGTAATAAATGACATCACGTGTGTATGTGGGTGTGTTCAGGTCAGAATGTGCGTCCTCTGAACAAGCACGAGTACATCCTGGATGTTGCGACAGAAGCCGAGTTAGTCGACACCAGCTACAGCTTCTGGTTCAGACGAGTCGTCTGGTCTCAACCACTCAAGTTTGAGAACGAGCTCTGCGTCGCCATGCAGTACAACCAGGTACAACAGGTAGTGTCTCACATACATACAGTTCATGTTACCTGTATGTGTGTGTGTGTAACTGTGTTTGTGTGTTGTTGTATGTTCAGATCCTGCCAGACTACCGTAAAGGCCTGCTAAATGTTCTTCCACAAGGAAAAGTGAGCGATCAGCAATTCCACCAGATCTCCAAACTGGCAGCTTTGCAGCACAGAGCCAAAGACATCATCTTCATCCCCACCATGTAAGACAACAATGTTTGACAATACAGACTCTAGTTTCAGTGATCAGGGGATAAAAGAGTCTTATAGATAATCCAAACATATTTTTTGTTGCCTCTGCGCCGGCGACAGCATTATGTTTTTCAGTTGTCCGTTTGTCCATCTGTCCCATTTTTGTGAACATGATATCTCAGGAACACCAGGAGCGAATTTCTTCAAATTTGGCACAAACATTCAACTAGACTCAAGGATGAAGTGATTCAATTTTGGTGGTTAAAAGTCTTCGTCACCATCTTGGTTTTTTGCAACCAGGAGTGACTTGAGAGGTTGGAGCTAAGTACAACTGAACGCTGAATAAGACATTTTTAGGCGTCCAAAACTGTTACAATTAACTTCCATGAACTGAAAACACACTGTGAAAGGGTTAAAGCTGTAAGATGAAAACATGGACAGCTCAAAGACCGGACAACGCCGTGGTAGTGACCTGTCAATCACAAGGTAGTCACGCCCTAAAGCATCCCCTGCTTTATGGTCTATTTGACTCTAAATGGGACCATCATTTACTAAATGAACATCATGCTGTATTGAAGAAGACTTGAAACTAGTGATTGAGACCATAAACTCATGTTTACAATGTTTACTGAGGTAATAAATCAAGTGAGAAGTAGAGTCATTTTCTCATAGACTTCTATACAATCAGACTTCCTTTTGCAACCAGAGGAGTCGCCCCCTGCTGGCTATTAGAAAGAAGGCACATCAGCATTGACTTCACTTTTCAGACCCAGAGGTCATCTGCCACCTAATATCCACCCACTAAATGTCATCCATTCTCTCAAAGATTTCAATGTACACAGCACAGCCATTTAGGCCATCTTGTTTTAATACAGTCAACACTGCCGCCATGCTTTTAATTTGCTCCAGTAATTCTTTCCATTTGGTTTCCCTTTAGCCTCCAGAATCTAATTGCATTTAAAGCAACTACTCTGACTTTTCTAAGTAGATAATCATACTTTATATCCATTTTTTCAGGATGCATTTGACTTTTAACATGACTAAAATATAAAAGTGAAATTAGCATAAATTTCTCCACAAAGATCCGTTTTACCAGCAGGTTAATTATTTAAGAAAACTCAACCTTAAACGGTGCCTCTGTTTCAGCACATTTACTGGAGAGGCACATTAGATTTATGGGCATGTGTTGTTGTTAAATGTTGTATATTTTATTATATATGTGTAATGGGGACAACATGACAACATATAGATAGTTACAGTACAGCAGCATTGAAGCTGTACTGGATGTTTTACTACATTTTCCATTCAGCACTGATGTTCAACAGCCGTACAGGAAGAAACTCATTGTTGAAGAGAGAATGCAGACAATAGTTTTTGTGTTTAAAGTGGGTGACACTTTATTTTCTCAACTGTACAAAACTTGTGTCCTTTCGTACTGTTGTTATCACTATCTCTCTCCACCCACACACACCTACACACACACACGGAGCCGACAGCAGAGCAGAAACAGCTCGCTGAGTAAAATCATCATGAGAAATGTTGAGAAGTCACTGAGTGAAGCGGCAGACTCCTGTTTATCTCCTTCTCTCCTCCAGACATGAACTATCAGAGTACATCGCCACGCCTCTATTCAAAAAGCAGCCACCCCAGCAGTGGGTTACCATGGTGACGCAACACATGCAGCAAGTGCAGACCCTGAACCCGCACCAGGCCAGAGCACAGTTTCTGGGTAAGATCTCCTGTTCATGTTAAGAGGAGGCACTGCAGGTAAAATTAAACTGTGATTTTGGCTGAACTGGTCAGTTTTTTACATATTTTCTCTACATGTGTAACAACCAGGGCTGGACTGAGACAAAAGATCGGCCCTGGCATTTTGGCCCAGACCAGACCCCTCACCAGCCATTTGTGCTGCATGTATCACATTTTGTTGAAGGCTCTGTTCGAGGAGATACCTTCAAATGTGGTTGTTTTGCATACTTGCCAACTTTAAGACCTCAAAAATAGGGAGGATTTCAAAACCAAAGCGGGGAGTCTTGGGGTCCTCCCCCAGAAAGATTTTAGTTTCAGAGACTTTGTTTCCTGAATTCTGGTGACTTTAAAACAATAAACCCACGCGGTGCAAATACACTGGTGCTGCGCCGTTATGTATCACCGTTATGAATCTCCCAGAGAACCTGATATGGAGAGGGCAGAGGAGAGTACCGACAGCTTGTGAGAAGCTCCGGTACGCCTGAAAAAGTTTCGGTACGCCAAGGAGTAAAATTATTAAAATGAGTAAAATACTGCGTACCACTACGTACCGGCCCACTTCAAGCACTCCTCATCTCTCATGACATATGTTGAGCCAGGCAGCCCATAACTGCGTACTGTAAACTCTACACTCCTCCCTTATCTTTCTCCCTCTCCTCCTCACTGTGGCCGCCCGGCACTGAGTGATTGGGCCAGCCCAGTGTCAATTAAGGAAAAGAAGTGGGCCGATTTACCTGTTTTGTGGGCCAAAAAAAAGAAGACGTGCATCGGCCCAAAAGGATGTCGGCCCACCGGGAAAATGCCCGTTATGCCAGATGGCCAGTCCAGCCCTGAAGGTGGACAAAAAAAGTAAATTTCCAACCCTGCCCCCAACCCTCCACCCCATATGGAGTTTCACACTGTCTATACGACAGCGACTGACTTACGCTTTTGCTCCTGTCATTATTACTACGGTTGGTAGAGGCTGTCGTCTTTTATGCCTTCTTTTGCTAATCAACCATGTGAATCAATGATAAAACCTACTAGTGGGTATAGCAGACCCCTTCTGATCCACATCTATGAGGCTTCTAACCACTGATAACGCCAATTTAATGACCTAATAACAGCCTAACTGGCTGAATGAAGTGAACTTGATATGAAAAATATGTGAAGTGCCCCTTTAAAAAAGTATTTTTTTTATCCAATTCATGTGATGAATAGAAATGTGACAATCTGCACTCACTCTTGTTAATTTCTGTTTCTCTGTGCATGCAGGGCTGATCAGTGCATTCCCCATGTTCGGCTCCTCGTTCTTCTACATTCACAGCAGCAGCTCCACCACCTACTACGCCCCATGTATTGTTGCTGTCAATCAACATGGTCTCCACTTCCTGCACAAAAATACACATGTAAGGAATCATATGACTCAGCTCAGCATGACTGAAACATGAGCCCAGAAGTAGAGTCACGCTGTAGACAGTTGTGTGTTATAATGTTTGGTCTCCGTGGTGCAGGAGCTGATGGCAACGGTCCCCCTGGTGGAGGTGCAGTCCAGCCGCACCCAGAGGCCCACTGCTGGAACGAGTTACCCGTACGTAGACCTCACCCTGGGGGACATGAACACACAGCGGGTCACTCAGCTGCAGCTGGAGCAGGTATGACGCAAACACAGACAAGGACACTCTTCAGAGGCCACACATGATCATTTTCAGAAGAGCTGCTGTTACTGCGCTGATGTTGACGGTGTTTGTCCGCAGGGCCTGGAGTTGTGTCGAGTCATCGCCATGCAGGTGGAAAACATGATGTCTGCGCGGGAGAGGAGGCTCACCCTGCCACCCAGCGAAATCACCATGTTATAACACATGCTTCATTGTACGAACACACTCACATACATGTAGACGAAACCCTTATAACTATCCTACCTCTTCTTGCCTTCAGGTGTTTTAATATTATATGTGAATGCATACATGTACCCTGAAGTCAGTCTCACTTTTACTTGATTATTATTCAGCATTAACTGGACAAAGTGCATCCTGAAGACAGTGAAAAGTTAATAATGTTCCTTTCAGGTTGACACCTTTATAAGTGCACTTAGTATCTTAGTTTTAATTGATTAAACATTAAAGATGTTTTAAAATGTACAGAAACTGTTACTGAACAGCGAGGAAGCTTCACAGGCTGGTGCCTTGTCATTACAAAGTTTTATAACTGATATGTACCATGTCTTTTTAATTTTTTTATTGATACTGTTTCATGTAAAACTTGATGTTAGTGTAAACTATTGTTGTATTCAACTGATATTAATGCATCAACTTGATTGTTTTGTAAAGAATATTTTATCAAAATAAAATACGCTATTTTAAAAAGAGAGATATGAGAGAGTGATTGAAATTATTTCACAACAAGTATTTGGAGGTATCAGTATAAAATAGCACAACTGAATGTTTTGATAGGTATCATATAATACAAATCAACAAAGTTATTTATTTATATTTATTCTATTGAACAGTGTCTCAGGCAGGGCTGCAACTGCAAGTAACTACTTTTTAATTATTGATTAATGTTATATATAACAACTAATTGCTTAATCTATAATATGCCAGAAAATAGTATAAAAACGATTGATTAATCGATTAGTTGGTCAATGGGAAATAATCTGCACATTTTTTCCTAATAAATTGATTGTTTGAGTTTATTTTTAAGCAAAAATGCCCAAAAATCACTTAAACTTTTTTTTCTTCGTCTTTCATAATATTTCACTAAACATATTTGGGTTTTGGACGGTTGGTTGGACAATACAAGCAATTTGAATATGTCATTTTGGGTTTTGGTAAATTGTGATGGGCTTTTTTTTTAATCATTGATTAATGTGTAGATTATTTCCTTGATTAATCAATTTAATTGTTTGATATATTAATGTCACAAAATAATAAAAAGAATAGCAAAAAGGCCTAAAACATAGCCATCACAAGTCCACATAGCCCAGGGCAACGTCTACTTGTTTGTCTGAAACAGTTGGAAACCCAAAAGTATTCAATTTATAATGATATAAAACAGAGAAATTGTGATAAATTACTTTAAAATGAAGAAATTATCAAAATTGTTGCTGATGAATTTGACTAATTGATTAATTGACAAATCATGTCAGACCAAAATCTAAATATAGGTATGTAGGTAAAGTAACAAATACAATAAGCATAGAAATAAAGTAAAAAAAAATAATAAATAAATAAAAAATCATATTTCAATGTACAGCTGTTATAATACGGGTCTGGTTATGGAAACAATAGATAAGACATAAGATTTACAAATCTAAATAAGCTTTCCACTTTCCAAGTAAAAAATGTGTAAAAAAAGATGTATGTATCTGTGTGAATTTGGATGAGACGGTTAAAATGTTGTTAATAGTCTGTTTATTGTCAATACTGTATATACTGCTCCTATTTTTATACTTCCTTCTATTTAAATGGTTCATATTTTGTTTCACTTTGTTTTGTCTCTTTTTTTTACTGTGTTAGCTGATGCATCTTGTTTTTTGCACTATCCTCTTTGCTGCTGTACACTGCAAATCTCCCCACTAATAAAGGAATATCTTATCTTATCTTATCTTAAACAGACTATTAACAAAATTACACAAGTGGAAAATGATATTGCACAGTGAGAATTAAACCTTAGTAGTAATAATGATAATGATATTGCACAGTCATTATAGAGTATAGTGCAGTTATTGTTTTTGGTGTGTAATAATAAAAAGTAATAATAATAATAATTGTAATAATAATAATAATAATAATTATAATAATAATTATAATAATAATAATAATAATGGATATGCATCAACATAATAAATACCAACCTTAAATGAACACTGTGAACTTAATGGAAGTCAATAAGAGGTTAGTGGGACAAAATTAGCAGTCGCCTTGCGCATGGTGCCCTCTGGGCTCCCAAAAATGGATTGTTATGTGTTTTATGTGTCAGGAGGTCACGTGACAGTCACTCCTCACACTGGCAGCTCCAAGTGATGGGAAATACGGCTCTTTTTAGTGAGCCAGATCATTTGGCTCAGCTCACCAAGAAGAGCCGGCTCTTTCGGCTCCCAAACGGCTCTTCGTTTTACCACTTCTGCCTTTTATAGTTCAGCCAAATTTAGCATTGTTTTGACCTATGTTTAGTATGTGTGCACATATATCACTTAAATTATTCAATAAAATTATACTAAACCTTATAATTTCCAGAATACCGTAATTTATCATCCTGCTTCGATTCCGACTGTCACTCATCTTGTCTGCTATTCGCACACCGCACCGCACCGCACCGCACCGCACCGCACTCTTTAACTCTATATTTCACCTGCTTGGCAGTAATGTTAGCTGACCAGACGAAGGTCTCGCCATGAATCAATGCTGATCCTAGTGTTGGCTTTTCCTGCTTCAGCCTCCCAACCGCAGTCGGAGGGAACAGGGAAGACACCGGCATCGGAGACGATAACTCGCTGCAGAGCCCCGTAACTTCACAAGACACGGGAAACCTCTGTTGGTCTGGAGGAGCTGCAGCATTTATTTCTGCACAAACGTCCACTGTACATTCACTAGATATTCTCAGAGCTAAACTAACCCTTCTGCAGTGTGTAGAGTGCCCGCATGTACGTAAGAGTGGAGCGTGAGAATGGGCGCGGTGTGTGAGTGAAGACAAGTAGGCAGAGGAGCAGAGACTCCGGCCCTGGAGACCAAAGCTACGGTCTCTCCTGTGTCTTCTGGCTGTTATCGGGGGGCTGGAGCAGGACGAGTTGACACTGTTTAACAGACGGGCTTCACTACATATAACTCTGCAGTTTTAGTGCTTCCGTGTAGTTTGTGTTTGAGTCTTGTCTGAACAGCGTAGCTACACACAAGCGCGCATATGCGAGCACACATGGGAAACCGACTCGGTAGATTTATACGTGTAAAAAGTTACAAACAGTCCCTTTAAAAAAAAAAAAACGGCTCTCGGACGGGAGCCGGCTCTTATCGTTCACTTTAAAGAGCCGGCTCTTTGAACCAGCTCGTTCGTGACCAACACAGCACTAGCAGCTCCTCCACTGCGCATGCGCAGATCTCTGGCAGGTTACACGAGTTTATTTTCAGCCTTTTTTATTTTTCATGGAGCAGCAGCCTGGTTATAGTTACCGTGCTGTAAACCTGTAAACTGACCCTTACTGCAAATAAAACAACATGTTTTTCCTCCTGGACTCTTGAGAGGAGGAACCGTCTACCGGAGCAACCGGAGGGTTTGGGGAGTTTTAACGGTGACATGTGAGATGTTGCTGCGTGGATGGTCGGTATTTCCAGGCGGCGACGGACAGACCAAGCCAGGCTAGTGGAAGCTAGCTGCTAGCTGCAAGGCAACGGCTCGGAGAGCTACCGTTACAGCCTCGTAGTGTGTCGACGGTTTATATCACAGCTGGTGCTTGTTTGGTAATATCCCGGTAATATCATCTACAGATTGTCACAGTTTCACACCTTAGACTGCTGTTCTGGTTCACAGACAGACCGGAGGAGCTACCAGCAGCTAATGCTAGTTAGCTACTAGTGTGAGCTGGACACACCGTTGAGAGTGAGAGTGAGTGACTTCTCCAATCAAAGACTCTCTTTGACATCTAGCTTCATATATATAACCAGCCTGTTAAACACAGAGCTGACATGCTGTAACTGTGAGCTAACTACTACATCAGTGGTCTTGTTTTGGTTGTGAGAGTGAGAGGTCCTCAAGCTATCAAAGACTACCTTTGACATCTATCTTCATATATATATAACCAGCTTGTTGAAACAGAGCTGACATGCAGCAATACTAACTGTTAACTAACTACTACATAAGTGGTCTTGTTTTGGTTGTGAGAGGTCCTTAAGCTACCCTCAATCAAAGACTCCCTTTGACATCTAGCTTCACATATATAACCAGCCTGTTGAAACACAGAGCTGACATCTATCTTCACATATATAACCAGCCTGTTGAAACACAGAGCTGACATCTATCTTCATATATATATAACCAGATTGTTGAAACAGAGCTGACATCCAGCTTCACATATATAACCAGCTTATTGAAACAGAGCTGACATGCAGTAACTGTTAGCTAACTACTACATAAGTCGTCTTGTTTTGGTTGTGAGAGTGAGAGGTCCTTAAGCTACCCTCAATCAAAGACTCCCTTGGGCATCTATCTTCATATATATAACCAGCCTGTTGAAACACAGAGCTGACATGCAGTACTAACTGTGAGCTAACTACACTACAGAAGTGGTCTTGTTTTGGTTGACATGGCAGCCAGCGGCTACTCTGACCTGAGGGAGAAGCTGAAGTCCATGACTCCACACAGAGACGAGCTCAAGAATAACAAATACGTGGTGGACGGGACGAGTAACGGGAAAGCACGAAAGCGCAAGTTCCGAGAGTCAGACAACGACGAGGATAACAACAACGACTACGATCACAGTGATGACAGCGTGGAGAACCGGGAGCAGGAGGCCAGCCGTGTGAGGAGCAGCATCCTGCAGAAGAACATCTTCACACCGGAGGAGTGTGCACTCATTGAAGGGAAGATCGACGATGTGGTGGCCAAGGGAGAGGCTGGACTTTACCGGGAGCACACCGTGGACAGGGCGCCCTTACGCAACAAGTACTTCTTTGGTGAGGGCTACACGTATGGATCCCAGCTGGAGAAGCGTGGACCTGGTCAGGAGAGGCTGTACCGGAAAGGAGAGGTGGATGACATCCCGAGCTGGGTGCATGAGTTAGTGATCAAGCGTCTGGTGTCCAGTGGAGTGGTCCCAGAAGGGTTTGTGAACAGTGCAGTCATCAATGATTATCAACCAGGTGGCTGCATTGTGTCCCATGTGGATCCTCTGCACATCTTTGCACGCCCCATCGTCTCAGTGTCCTTCTTCAGTGACAGTGCTCTCTGCTTTGGCTGTCGCTTCCAGTTCAAACCCATCCGGGTGTCTGAGCCGGTGTTTGTGCTGCCTGTGAGGAGAGGGAGTGTCACAGTACTCAGGTGACTTGATGTGTTTTTTGTTGCTGTCATGCATTGATTGCATTTTTTTGTTTTCTTACAGCATTTCTTACAGCTTCTTTCTCTCTCTCTCTCTCTCTCTCTCTCTCTCTCTCTCGTAGTGGCTACGCTGCTGATGACATTACCCACTGCATCCGGCCCCAAGACATCAAGGCGAGGCGTGCAGTTATCATCCTTAGAAAGTGAGTCAACATACAATCACTTAAAAAGTAATTATCTTGTGTGTTAAATCTCGCTCTGATCCTTGTGTTTGTACTTGTTCTCCCTCCTCTTTTTTGCCAGGACCAGACCAGATGCTCCTCGACTGGACTCCGACAGCCCTTTAAGCTCTTCTCCTGTAGAGAGACCTGCTCCTCTGAAAGCCAAACGCTCTCATCGCAAAGCAGACCCTGATGCTGCTCACAGGTATACACCCCCCACAGACACACTGACACAGAAGAGGTCCTCATGGGTTCCAATCGAAACAGAGTCATGGAAAACCTGCCACACTTGCATAAAGTAATAACTAAAAAGATAGACCTGATCCAGAGGGGGCCTTAGAACAGTCAGTGAGTCAGTCAATCTGAAAAACAGGCCTGGTGATAGTTGCACCTGATATTAAGAGACACTTTGCCAACGTCAGAATAAGTTGTTACATTTTTTTATAATATAAAATATGATATCAGCCTCATTAAGCTACAGGGAAAGCTGGAAGTAGAGTCATAACACTAACACTGTGAGCAACGTGATGATGAACATGATCAAAGAGAGTAACAATATGTGTAATTTCTTTTCTTGCAATCCACAGTTTACCCACTCCATTTCACCTCAAAAAACACGTTTGTCTCTTGCAATGATTATGGCACATCATATGATTACGTCCTCTGGGTATTAGCCCTGCACAAAAAATGGAGCCCTCTCATTCATTTGATTGAGGTCATTTTGTTGACACAGCAGGAATGCCAACTCAGAGGGCTCCGGCAAAAAATCTCCAGGTTTGTTTGGCAAAAAAACGCTGAACCAGGCTCAACTTTTGCAGGAATGCAATGCAGCTTCATCCGGCAAAGCGCTGCGTTGGCCAATCAAATAAGTCCAAGAGCATATTCCTGGTAGATTAGTTTGCAACATGGATGACGTATTTCTGATGTTTACCCCGAGATCGTTGCGACAAAAGATCAAGCTGTAAAATCTAGAGCAGTACAATCCTTCCTCATTACATCATAATCACTGTGCAGTGTTTTGGCGTCTGATAAGCCTTCAAACTCATGGATCTGTTTCTCCAGACGTACGTTAATTAACGTGAATGTTAATGTAGGACTGCTTTCAGTTGGCTCACTTAGATACATGGACATACTGACCCCAGACCCACAGCAATACAATGAGACCCTGTCTCGACCCAGTTAGACTGAACATAATTTGGACACAGGCCCAAATTGGATCATGGATCGGGTCTTTGTTATTAGGAATCGTGTGGATCCATGATGACCTTCAAAGCAATCTTATCGTTAATCTGTCTCATGTCTGAATAAGTACCCTGCTGACTTTTATGTAAAAGTCAGACAGCAATCTTACAAGGTCGGACATAGTAACATTTCTGTCACCTTCAACACGACAAGTCTGAAAGGAATGCAGTCAGATTAACGTAAAGGCTGCTGGTATGGTAAAGAATGCAGAGAAAGAAATAAGCATCTTGTTCCACCTTCTAAGATTACTGTAATGGAGTTATGCTGGTCATCATATCTTGTGCACAAACTCAGTTTAATAAACTATGAAACACTGTGAAAGAGCCCGTTTTAAGTTGTTGAGGAGATATCGATCTTCTCAGAGCAGATCAGTCTATTAAAACTATTTACCGGTGCAATGCTACCAGGGCAGGGAAGTAAAAAAAAAAAGTACAACCACAGTAATAATCAGACCAATATTCTCGCCTTATATTTCATTCATACTGTGTGGATGAATGAATGAATATCAAGCAAAATGTTTTACATGCAGCATATGAGCTAATAGGAAATAAAAATGAGTCCAAACTTAAGGTCTTTACACACTGGGGGCGTTTTTTTTGTGCAATATATTCGTACGTCAATATATTTTTTTGAACTGTTGTTTTTGTCATGAGTACTTTCACACAGATTGCAAATATTACGCTGTGAAAAAATGCCGTAATTTCTTTTCGGAACAGGATAGATGTTTCTGAGCTTTCACACCACGAATAAAGGCATCAACCAATCATGTTGTGCGGAACGGACATATTCAATACTAGACTATAGTGTACAACAACAGGGAGGTTCCATACTCCGATCCAAGACGACAAACTTTATTACTCCTTTCAACCTTGACAAAGGCAGCACAGACCAGATCCACTCCTTCCGTTCTTACCTTTCACAATAAAAGCTCTAGACATATACATTGCGAAACTGTTTACCAGAGGCAAATACGCTCAGAGTGTTTTGCTAAAAAGAAACTAAAATAGCTTTGCAAATCTATTCAAAGCATTTATTCAAAAAGTGCTGCAACTATCGCAAATTCGCACCTCTGCTGGTATGGATAGTTTGGATGCTAAATATTTGCAAACGAGTATTTCATATTTTCGTGTCGTTTATTCGTCACACCCCCGGTGTGTAAAGGCCTTTTTAAAGTCCTGTCATTCAATGCTTGTGCGCTGTCTGACTTTATATAACAGGCAGCAGAATTCGCTCTCTAATAACATTAAATGATGAGATTAATGCGAGTATGTATCAGTGGATTCACTGTGAGAAGCGGGGGCGAGCGTCCCTCACGCCCACAATGGTTATTAATTAAGACTTCAAAGGCGAAATAATTTAAAATCCATGAGCGATGCAGCCTGTGAAAGAACAGACAACGCTCTTCTTTCTCTCTTGCACTCCAGTAAATGTGCTGTCATGTTTGAATGAAGCCATGAGGAACGTTAACTTAACACTCACCTGTGTCTGAAGGACAAAAAGGCATCACTTTAACAGATAGATGAAGCCAATAATGTTACGTATTGCATGTCTGAAAAGGGTGTAAGACACATTTGTGCGAAGGAGATAGCTGAGACTGTATTGATGTTCCTTTGTGTTCCTTTTGAGCAAGTGTCAAGTAAATTGCAATAGTGTTAAATGAGGATCCAAATCTGACTTCTCATCTCAATGTTTGTCCTCCACCAGGCCGAGGGTGCTAGAGATGGACAAAGAGGAGAACAGACGGCCGTCGCACTCCCGCCACCGCCGTCACAGCATCAGCTCAGAGAACTACTGGAGACGCGGTCAAGACTCCGACAAACACCGGGAGAGTTCAGGACGCAAAGTCAAAATGAGACGCCACTGAGCACAGCTCCGTCACACATGTACACATATAAATATACCCGTTCTTTTATGTATTTCAATATCGTAACATTCTTTGATCAGTCATCATTTTCTCGCTCCAGTTTTAGTCTGGCACGAGGAGCACAGTCATCATGTTGTCTGCATTTTGATTTGAGTCTGGATCAGTTTGAGTGCATTATTTGTTTCTGGCAGACGAAGCTGGCGTCTCTGCTCCGCAGTAAGTTACTTACTGCAGTTAGGCTCTGTTACCTTTAATTGAACATTTCTTGTTTCTATGTCCATAGATACTTCAAAATGGCATGTATTTTTTTGTAACCAAGATGTACAGACCGCAAAAGAAAGATGTATGTATGAACGTGTACAAAAGAAAACCTGAGCTGTAATCTAACTTGTTATAATGTACAATACGTTTGTATAGTCTTTGATTGGGGGAACTTTTATGCAGAAAGAAACATTTGTTTTTTTTTGCACCCACGTTTCTGATCCTTACCTTTACTGTGTCATCCCAGATCTTTGTTCACTTCGGCCTCCCGGTCGCAGTTTAAGTTGAAACGACTGGCAGATGTGCAGCCATGCTTTCTGTGTTATGATTTGATTCAGCTGTTCGGCTCATTCTGGTGGAGGTCACAACTAAACTGATGTTTTATGGAGTGATGAATTACTCAGGCCTTGTACACTCCTGTTTCAGTTTGAAGTTACCTTATATAGTGACAGAGGCCATGTTATTGCTGTTCTGTATTAAATCTAATTTTTCTTCATTTTAATTGGGTGATATTTGGGTCAGACAGAACAACACCGACCCTATTATGTCTTGTTTAACTTGTGTCTAAACACGTGGCTGAGAAGAAACTCAATTTCCAGATGTGTTTGTCCTTGCGATTTGCTGTGTAAACACAGATAAATTTGTTTCTTGCTTCCAGTCAGCCATATTTGGCAGAGGTACTTATTAGCTCATTGCTAGGTTAGTCTGGAATTACACACGAACAAAAATAACCTCACCTCAGATGAGAAATTACTTTCTAAAAAAAAGGGTGAGTTGTGTTCATGGTTTACTGAAGCTCTGCTACAGCTGTGAACTTGAAGATGTTAGGAAAAGTTAAAAGTATGCAAGAGGAAAATACTGGAGCACTTCAAACAGAGAATGGGACACTAACTTTGTGGACATGGTGGCGGCACATAAGGTGGCTTCATGGGTTTCACTGGTCACATTTTTTGGGGCTAAAACGGTGTTGGCTGACTGAAATAAAGCTGAAATTGTCTCCATTCATTAAAGCAGAGTTGTCCCCCAACCAAGCTCGCTGTTCAAGCACTGAGCAGGGGGGAAGTGTGTCTTTTCCTGCCAGCAGCAGTAATCACTCATGTTATTAATCTGGATTCATATTCAGGTTGACCTATTTGAAATGATCAAGCAAATAACTGGCCACAGTATCAAAGATATGTTTCTCTTTTTTTTCCCCTCAATTCTCCATAAGAATATAATAGGGAGGCACCAATCCAATTTTTTCAGACCTGATACCAATAGCGATACCTGGGCTTTTGGTATCAGCCGATCCTGAGTACCGATCCGATACCAGTTTTTAATTAATAAGCTGTATGCCTCACTGGTGGTAGAGACTGGGATCACTCTTTTATGTGCAAGGCAGCATCAGGAATGACTTAAACATTGCTTTTCCTAACTTTGTAAAACAAAATGTAACAAATAAATACATCAATATAAATTTACTGAATTGTTATTTATTATTAAAATAATAAATCGTACACCAACAACTTGGTAAAAAAAAAATTCAGGTGTAAACCTTTTTAATGGAGCAACAAATTGGTCAAAAATTAAACAGAAATTAAAATTCCTGTTTATAGAGAATTAACATAGAATTGAATTGAATGGATTGGCTCCATTGTCACCGATATCAGATCCAGCTATTTGAGTCAGTATCGGCCCGATATCTGGTCTGGTATCGGTGCATCCATAGAATATAATTTCCCTTAATATACTAATGACTTTTCTGTTCAAGTTTGGCATTTGGGAACCAGTGTCATGGCTAGAAAGTGTCCCGCTTCGTGAAACTGATACAGTATATACTGTCCCAGACAGGATCCCATCCTGAGGGGATTTCACAAATCAGTGATGAACTCTAAAACAATTAACAAAATCAAAAGATCAAGGGAACAGCCTCACGTTCATTTACTTTTCCTTTTTCAAATTTAATTTGATTCAGTCTCGGTAGCAAATGCATAAATAGATGTGGCTTTAAGCTATGAGGTCGTCATAATAATTTGGGTTTTGACCACAAAGGAAGAACTGACAGATTGGCAATCAAATCGATCGGCAGCATGTTTGAAAAAAAGTCTCTAAGATAAGAGGTTCAAAGTTCATTCTTGACCTTGAAAAAGCTGTTGGAGTTTGTCCAAAAGTTTCCATGATGAAAACCATGAGATATGATCAAAAGTACTAAAACTGTTACTAAATGGTAGTAATGGAAGAAGTATTATAATCAATAGCAATACAACACTATTAAAAAAACAACACTTCAAGTAAAAGCCCTGGATTCAAAATTTAAGTACGGAATTATTAGCCGCAAAATGTACTTAAAGTATCAAAAGTGCTGTGCATAATGGCTGCTGTCAGTGTTATACTAGGCTATTATAATATTGTATAACTATGATTGATGTATTAATATGTAAGCAGTGCTTTAATGTTGTCTCTGGTCAGGTTGGAGCTAATATATATTTTTTTTAATGTTTCTTTTTATTAACAATTATTAAAACCAGAAAAATAAAATAAAATAACATAAGAAATTAATAATTATAGGAAAAAAATGTGGTAATGATATATTATTGATAATGAACCTAACCTTGTATGAAATATACTTTACATAATAATAATATTAATAATAGTAATAATAATGAGTAAATGAATATATACAAATATAAAATACATTCAAAGGAATGAGTGAAATATTAAAGAAAGATTAATAGAAAAAAACATGTAAAAAATATATATGTATATTGAATCAAATTTATATAAATAATAAACACACATATCGACTGGACATACACATTTATAAATTTAAATTTGAATGTGCCAGTAGCAATCATGGTTTGAAGAAATAATAAGAAACTGCAAAAATAGCACCCCCCTCCCACCCGCCTCCCCAGTATAGCTCTCTAATTGCTTTAATTTATAAACTGATCATATGTTTTGTATGCAAAATCTTAACTTGAAAAGTAGGCTATAGCTCATAAATAAATATAGTGAAGAAGTACAATATGTCTCTCCAAAATGTAGTGAAGTGGTATAGAAGAAGTAGCTCTAGAAGTACAAAGTATCAGAAAATGGAAAAAACTCAAGTAAAGTACAAGTATTTCACATTTGTATTAATTATGCCTCCAGTATTTGAGTAAATGCACTTAGTAACTTTCCATCACTGCTGAATGAACCTTCTTGTAGAGAGATTATGTAGTTATTGATGTAATGCCCCGGAGCTCCTCCTGGGGGCGCTGCTGCACCTTAACGGTTAATAATAACAACCGCAATTAAAACAGACGACGAAGAAGAAGACAGCAGCTGTTAGCTAGCTAGCTAAATTTACTCTACTGTCCGTGAACACACTAAAGTAACGATAACTTTATAACGGAGTTGTTAAACAGCATCGCGTTATATCACAACACTAATGGTGTGGAGTCGGACTGTTATACTGTTCTCCGCACTGAGTGGTGAGTATAGTTCAGTTAACTGTCACTAACCGCTAGTGTAGCTAAGCAACTAGCTGGTTAGCTTTACTTGCTAACTGCCGTTAGCTGCTAGCAGCAGTTGACAGCTGTTTATCTGTCTGCTGCTCTTCATGCTGCTAAAACAAATACTATTAGGGGGCCGACTGGATAATGAGCAGGTTAGCTCACACTAGATGGACATTAATCGTTGTCAACGTTACTAATATCTGGCGTTACATTTGTAACTGTTATTGCTAACACTACTATTCACAGATAATAAAGAAGATAAGATAAGATATTCCTTTAATAGTCCCGCAGTGGGGAGATGTGCGGTGAACAGCAGCAAAGGGGATAGTGCAACACACAAGATGCATCAGCTAACACAGTAAAAAAAAGAGCTAAACAAAGTGTAACAAAATATGAACCATTTAAATAGAAGGAAGTATACAAATAGGAGCAGTATATATTATATATATATTGACAATAAACAGACTAGTAACAGAATTGCACAAGTGGAAAATGATAGGCTACTGCACAGTGAGAATGAAATGGAATTCAACCTGAAAATATCAGGTTATTGACAGTTATTTGGTGTGTACGTGGTCTACTGGGACCATCAGATGAATGTTAATAGTAAGTAAATGTGTTAAACTGGACATATTAGCAGTACAGCCAAGAGGAGGAAATGTAACTTTAATTATACTGCAAGATAAGTTTAGAAAAACTATGTGTTTAAGATCCTTGTAGGAGAAGCCAGAGTGCTCTTTATGTAAAGTAACAACTCGCCAGTGCTGCCACCAGTACAGTATCCCACAAACACAAAAAAAAAAACAGTACAAACAACGCTTTTTTTGCTTACACTATTACCTTGTTACGGTCCCCATGTAGAGATGCTGCCTGTCCCTTTCACTTACAGTCAGGGAATGAAATTAGCACCTGCCACCTGCCAAATAACAGGATAAATGTTGGCTGTGGCAGGTGAAAATTTCAGGTCACCTGCCACAATGGCAGACAGGTTTTCCTCATATTAAGTTATGTTATTTTTAAAAAGCAGCTCTAAAGCCTAAATTAAATATATTATAACACTGCATTTTTACAGGTCCGCAAATTTCATGGTAATTAGGTGATAATTAGCAAGTAACCTATTTGAAATTTCTTTGGAATTACTGCCAAATTACCCCAATGTTTACCTCAAAATGTATTGAAAATTACTTTGTTATAAACATTATTTAATAATTATATTCCACTATTTCTCAATAGCTAATAATTTATTTAATACATTTCCAGGAAAAGAATACAAAGTTAATTGATATGCTTTATTTCCATGTCTGCTGGTAAATAGATGATAATTAGCAAATAACTTATTTGAAATGTCTTAATAAACATCAGCTACCAGGTTACATTTCTGTAGACAATAAGTCACACAATGGTGAGATTTGTGCTGATCAGAAGTGTCTTCTGTTAGTTTTGGTTTTCCACCTCCGATGAAGAGCAATGCACAGCCACTTCTCAAGCCTAAAGGCCCCATTTTTAACCATTAGATGCTATTTTAGTATAAAATTATTAAATAATGTTTATAATCAAATAATTTTCGATACATTTAAATAAAAATAAATAAAAAAATAAATAAATTAAATATTGGGGTAATTTGGCAGTAATTCCAAAGAAATTTAAAATAGGTTACTTGCTAATTATCATGAAATTTGCGGACCTGTAAAATGAGGCGTTATTAAATATAGTCATGGATTAAGGTTACATGATATATTCCATAATTCTAGGGTCTGGTACCACTGACTCAGTGTTTACAAGCGTTCTACCTAGATTTCAGAAGTGGCAGACAAAAAAACATGAGTGGCTGGTAGAATTGTCCAGTGACCTGCCACTGTGGCAGGTGAGGAAAAAGGTTAATTTCAGACCCTGCTTACAGTAACAACCTGCCGGAGTATGATGCTGCTAATTCTACAAATATGTCACTGTATTAATACAATATTAGGTATATTTCAAGCTAAAATTGTAGAATAAACTGTCTTGGAAGGTGGTTTGGCATTGCACTGGCTGGAAACAACAAATAGCATATTGGGTATTAATAGCATTATTTACTGACTGATCTATAAGTTTATGAGTTGCCCCATTTGTTTGCAGCAATAGTCAGCTCAACCAACATATGTCAACATCAGGAGTCCTTTAGTTGACCTGATGGTAAAGTAACATTAAACATAAAAGTGATCTCTACTCTGACGTTGAAAGTGCCCCCTCAGTACTGAAGGTGCTGCAGACATTTGTTGTGCTGTAACTCGACTAGGAAAGCTGTTATATATTTGACCCAGCCGGTGTGACTCAAGCATGGTCTATAAATAGAGCATGTCTCCATTCTTGGGAACCTGTACCTCTGGCAAAAAAGAGAGGACATGCACTCAGTTGAAATGGTTTAGAGTCATGTCCTGTGGCTATTTCTGGATCTCAGGTGCCTGAAGCTAAATATGATAAGCACAGTGCACATGTTGAAGTTTTGTACAAACTAAACGTATATTTATATAATGGTCACATATGTGCCTGCTCCACAAATGAGCATGACAGGCAGCTGTTGTACCAATACAACTTTGTCACAGAAAACATGTTAATATGTCAATGGTGACCGAACAGAACAACTGTTAATGTTATTAATTGCAGCTGTGATTTTCCTCAAAGTGTCTCCTGTAAAAAAGACCTCTATAACTACCACCAACTTCTCTAGCACGGAGGCAGCCAAGAGAAACAAACCAACAGCCTGGTTCCCATTAAGTCTCTGTTTATAAGTAGAATACAAGTCTGATTATTCTGTGTGCTTCCTGTTTCTAAAAACAAGATTCTCCATGGTTGTTGAAGGACTAAAATATGACCCCGGATGCTCCGTGTTTAAGGCCGACAAGAGACTGCAGCAGAGTGGCTGGTTTCCCAAAACTGAAGTTATCAACAAAGTTATGAATGATTGGAAAATTATATTAATTTCTATTATTATTATACTAATTTATCTTTTATTTCTATTGCCCAGTATTACAAATTTGCCTCAAGGGGATTTACAATCTATACAACATAAAATAACATATTTATAATCCATAAAAGTAAAATGTTCATCATGTCATCTGCATAACATAATACATCAGTGACTGTTTTGAAACTACACTTACAAGCATTTAATCTGATGCTGTAATGGTGCGTCTACAGCAAAAACAAAGCTGTTTGGTTTCTCCATGATTCAATTACAAGTTATATCCTTGTTTATTAAAGTCATGTAGAACATGTCACATGACATGTTTTAATACTTTTATTTTTTTGTATTTATCAACATAGAACATGTGAGGACTGGGACATTACAGCATAATCAATAATAATAAATCATCAAAAAAAATAAATAAAAAGAAAGGCATAGGTACAGTTCAAAATGCACATAAAAGAGTTCAGACAAAGGAAAAATTGTTGAGAGTCTAGATGGTTATAACCATCCCATTTCCCCCAGTATTTATCCCCCTTCTCCTTTTGAAGTCAACGAGTGAAAGTCATTTTCTTCATGAAGAGAGGGTTCCTCTGGAGGCAGCATTTTGTAATAGTTTTCTTTCTAGCAGCCATAATAATCTTCAAAACGTTATGTGTCGTTTTTACTGAGACCTTTAGGAACATTTCCCAGGTACAAAAAGGTAAAAGAGAAATCATAATTAAGGTTCAGAATGTCTGAGACTAAATGGCCCACTCCTTTCCAAAAAGACAAAGAAATATGTGCATTGTCCGCTGAATCCGATCCGCACTCCCTCCAGCAGGGGTGCCGAGACCCACTAAATTTGGATTTCTGGTTGGGGGTAATAAAGAAACGGGCCAAATTTTTCAAGCAGAAATCTCTCCAAAACAAGGAGTTCCGCATTTCCTCTGGTATTACTATGTTAGTTTCCTTTTCCCAGTGCTGCCTTATGTAATTGGTTGAATTTTTATTCATTGAGGTGAAGCCCTGTTATAGTTTGAAATATTATTTTTGACACATTCACCAGTCTTTAACAGACAACTTGGGTTGAGATGTGATCACTGTGAAGTCAATGAAGTCATTAAACCATTCAGTAACCCGTCGTACCAGCATTTGTATTTGTTAAGTGTCTCTATTCATTCATCCAGATTCTTCCTTACTTTGTCACCTGTCAGTACACGTTTTACTATTCTGCTACATGTCCTGTCAGTTCATCTCATGGGTTATTCTGACTTCTTGACATTCATGTGGAAGTGCAGCTGCATCCCATGACTTCTAGAGATAAAGACAGCTGCAGGTAGAGTTCATCTTCTCTCTACCTGACAGTTATGTCTTGTGTTACTCTCTGCCCACTTGAATTTCTGTCATGCGTTCTCCTTTCCTAAGGCTAACCACAAAAAAGGAAGCAATGAACTTCCAGAGCAGTCGGCGGCGAGGAGAGGATGGCATCGCCGTGGTGATTGACTTCCTGCTGTCTAATGCCCAGCTGGTTCTGGGAGTCGGTGGGGCTGCTGTGCTAGGAATTGCTACACTGGCAGTGAAACGGGTGAGTGTTTTTCAGGTTGGTAATACCAACCCCCTGGGGGGGGGAGAAGCTGTAAAGCCCGGGATTCTCCATGAATCTTTAATGAATAAGTGCCATGCTAGCACTCAAAAAACTAATATGTCCGTTGAGTTGTGTGTTGAGTTGTCCACTTATAGATTGGCAGCTTTCCTACAGCTGTTTCATTACCTGTAGCATAATTTACTGGCAAGTACGTACAGTAAGTTGCTGAATATCAAAAGCTACTCATTGTTAAGACCGTAAATAGGTTGATTGCATTCCCAAGCTACTGCATGTGAACAGTAGTCAAATCCAGAAGTACGGCCCGAATCAGAATTTTACAAGTCGACTATGAGTCTTGAGAGTGTGTGTTAAGATGACTGACCCTGGAATCAACTAAAGTGGACAAAGAAAATGAAAGCAGCAAAATGCTCAAGGTAATAAAGTACCTGTAAAATCAATTAAGAAATTATAAATACCCTAAATAAATAAATCATTCTTTTTTCTAAATTAGTCAGCAGTAATGTAAAATATGTAATTTGTAGGTATTGGACTAAAACATGCAAAAGCTTCTCAGAACGATGGTCTCTGAAGTTCCTGGAGTCTGAGGTTATCTTTGTGCCTCTTTAATCTAAATTGGTTTGCCTGCGGGTTATGGCGGTGTATGTACTCCTCTGTATTTGGGCAGCGCATTATCAGTCATGCAGTGCGGCCTGGCTGTGACGATGAGTGTTTGTGTTGTTTAGCTGATAGAGCGGGCAGGCCGTGCAGCCGAAGATGAAAAGGTGAAGCAGAAGATGGCTGAGAGCTGGGAGGAGCTGAGTTTGGTCTCTGCTTCCCCCACACTGATCAAGAAGGGCATTGAGGGTGTGGTGATGAAACATGTTGCCAAGGCAGCCAGACAGCAGAAAGGTATTTGCTCAATAACCGGCAAATGACACACAGAGAAATATCAAAAAAATGACATAGCAGTGTATATCATAAGGTATATATTCTGTGTCCCTCTGATATAACTTAACAGCACCTCTTTCTCAATCAGCTGACCTGAGCCAACAACCTCAGACGTCCTCTCAGGAGCTGCCATCTGAACCTGAGTCAAAGTCCAAGAGGCTCCAGCTGTGCGTCCTCAGTTTGCAGGTACGCTCTGACATTTCCGCCTCTGAGCTCTTGAAGGCATAGATTATGCATTCAGTCTTAGCAGCTGCTGTAAGAGCTCTGCTCAGTGTTGGCTCATTCATTTATGCGTGTGTAACATGTTTTTTAAAGCGCAGTGCTTAGGGGATACGCATTGTTATGCATCGGTTAGGCTGCACAGAGCCCAGAGAGTCCTGCATAATCAAAATACTGTGTGTGCTTGTGCACTGGCTGTATAGACGAAGTCAAACAAGCATGAAAGCAGGTTTAAGAGTCAGTGTGCAGAACAATCCACATAAGCAGAAATGTAGTGGGTTGTTCTGTATGAGCTACATAAAACAATTTGTTCAGTAAATGTTAGCAGAGCAGCTGCAAACGCATGACTGGACATAAGAGGGGATTTGACACAATAGGATTTGCCTTTTAAAGAAAGCTTATGCAAATTGTATCTTTTATGAATAGTTGCACATCTTAATTTTCTATTCTGCATCTCTGGAACGCTGCTTTCACAATGAGTACTGGGAAGTGTACACTTGGAAAAAAAATATTGGATTTTTCTTTGCCAATACTTAAATTTTTAATGACTTGTT
Organism: Sebastiscus albofasciatus; assembly: GCA_916701655.1. Classification (NCBI taxonomy): domain Eukaryota; kingdom Metazoa; phylum Chordata; class Actinopteri; order Perciformes; family Sebastidae; genus Sebastiscus; species Sebastiscus albofasciatus. The sequence continues at coordinate 15,816 of CAKAOI010034241.1, read as the reverse complement.
TCTGTAAAGGTACCACAGTAGAATGAGCGAACTCTATGACAGTGTCTATTGTTTCAGATGTGTCGTGTTTTGCAATGGGTAGGGCTTTAATACGCTATAAACTGCAGTAACCACACTTGTTTTATGATCGATTGTTCACCTATTTAAATGCTTTTTTTAACTGCAGTAGCAGAACAGCACACAGTATTGTTCCTCTGCTGTCTACTACTTTACCTCCTCGCAGCAACTTAACCGGCAAAGCATCATCCTATCAGAGTTCTTATCTGCTTGGAGGCACAAAATGACTTTGAATATTATATTACTCAAGAGACAGCTGTATGTATTCCCAGTGGAAGTGTAAAAACTCCAAAACTGTTTTGTTAACTTCATATTGTTATCTCTGCAACACTGTGCCTCTCTGAAGGATGCACATACATGGCCATAGTACAGTAGCTGTCTGCCTGAGCTCCTTATCATTGGAAAACTGTATCAAATGTGTGTAGGAGCGCCTGCAGCAGTACTATCACACGAGGGCGGCACTCGCTCCACATGAGGTCCAGAGGGCTCAGTCTCTAGCTCTAGAGATCTGCACTGAGATCCAGGGCTTTCTGCACAGCCGTCTTCCTGACATGCCCCTGGGAGAAATGAGCCTCGGAGGTTCTCTTCTGGATGACCTGCAGGTACACACACACATTGTGTATTCTTCTGGCTGATAATACACTTTTACGTAACTTTTTTGCCGGTGTTAAATGAATACCAACTGTTTTTTTTTTTTCTGTGTATGTTCAGGTGGTCAATGCGGACCATGCGTGTCTGCTGGTGCCTCTGCAGCTGGAAGACTCTCTGTGGCGTCTCATCCCGGGAGAGGAAACGCTGCTCACACATCCGCTGCACTGGATGGTCCGCCGGGTCAATCTGGAATATTTTCCCAGAGGGCTCAGCTACTGGGACAGGTGATCACACACAGATGACAACAATATTTTTTAATTCGCAGGTAACCTGCATGTTTAGGTGTTTGTTTCTATATAAATAAATCAGGTCAGTTGATATAACTGGTAGATTATTACTGCTCATTAGCAACAATTGTGTTTGTGTTGTGTTTTTACTACAAATAATGCACAAGTGATTATCAGGAAAGTTATTGTGCCAACATTTCTTTCATGTAAATCAGTAAATAACCAAAACTAGACCTGCAGCTAACGATTATTTTCATTATCTACATGTTTTTCTGATTAAGCTGCAGTTTATTTTTAAATGTATTAAGGCTGTCAATCGATTCAAATATTTAATCACATGATTTTCCATAGTTAATAGCGATTAATCACACATTTTTTATCTGTTCAAAATGTACCTTAAAGGGAGAAGTATTTAAGTTTTTAATACGCAAATTTGCTTGCTTTATGCAAAGGTCTCAGAATGTCTTCACTCTCGCTTTAGAAATGAACCGCTACAACCTCCAAAAGATCGATTTGGCTAATGCGTTAAAGAAATTAGTGCCGTTAAAACAAATTTGCGTTAACGCGTTATTATCGCATTAACTTTGACAGCCCTAAAATGTATACGTTTCAATTACCCTCACTATTTAAAACAGCCGTTCTCCTCTAATTATCAATTGAGACACTCCACACAGCTCTCTTTTTCTGTTCCTGCAGTCTCTAAGTCGATCGCAAAGAAAGCCTTTATGGTTAAATCTCCTTCAGATTGGAATAATCTACCTGTAAATATTCGATCTATATCATCGTTCCACTTGTTCAAAAATGTCCTGTCCTCTTATTATAGGATCAGTTGTACATGTCTTTAATATTGCCTCTGTAATTATGTTTTATAACTTTTTTACTGACTCACTGACATTAATACTTTTCTATAAACTTTAAATGAATGATCCACTTTCATGCTCTGCTTGGAGTATGAACCCCTGGTTTTGTATGTCTTTAATTTTTTTTATTTTGGTTGTTTGTTTTTGTCACATTTGTATTGTCTAATTATCTTTTTGTTTTTCTGTTAAATGTTTTGTCTAAATTGTGCTTTTATTGTATTATTGTCATTGAGGACTCACTTGAAAACGAGATGGCACATCTCAGGGGGGTTATTCCTATTAAAGAATTTCCCTCTAGTCTATAATCGTTTAGTCTATGAAGTGCCCATCACAACTTCGCAGGGCAGAAGGTAACATTTTCAAATGTTACCCCAAATTATTGAGTTTACAGTGATATATGACAAAGAAAAGCAGCAAATCATCTCATTGAGAGGCTGTAATCAGAGAACGTGTGGCATTTTTCACTACTTTTGATCAATTCTCTGACTAAAACTAAAAATATTTTTTGCAATTAAAGATGTATTGTAAGGGCTGCACGGTGGTGAAACAGCAGTAATAGAAAATGTTGCCATTCAGTAACACTCTCTCCTTGTGTCTTGCAGGTACCTGGTGGGCGGTTACCTGTCTGCAGAAGCTGTTGTGAACATGTTTAGTAAAGCTGTCATGGAAACTATAAATTGGCCGTCCATCAGCAGCACTATGGACTGTCTCGTCAGACCTGTACTGGGAGGACCAGACCTGAGACTGGAGATTCGGTGCGTGTCTGTTCTTTATTGTTGTTTTCAATATTGACACAGTTATGATCCAACCCTGCAGTTCCCCACAGCGCTAAGGAGCTTTTTAGTGTCTATCAGCTCATTGCTCAGCTCATTGGCATACAGCTCATTTGGTTTTACGGTCCACAACTTTAGTGTTTTGGTTCACTCTCAACGTTTTTTATTGAAAAAGCTTTGATAGACCCATTGTGCACTATCGACAGACAGACAAAGTTAGCGACTGGCTGGTGAACATAGTGGAGACTTTTGCAGCTAAGGAGATATTTTTCTCATGACCTGATGGGAGACAAAAACGGAGGTAAAAGGAGAATGAATACTGGATTTACACTCATCAGGTGGCCAGAAACACGACTCCAGACGATTGCTGATGTTACTCCTTATTTGCTGGATGTTCAAATAGGCAACCCAAGAGGCCAAAAAAACAATTCACACAGGTTATTTTCTATGTGATCACTTCAATCAACCTGTGTGACGTTTGCGTGTGTTAAACTTGATGTGCTCGCTCTCTCTAATGGACTTTTCTCCTGTTGTAATCTTTCAGGCACGGAACTGAAGAAGGGGCAGGGAGCGGTGATCAGTCCCTGTTCATCTCCGTGCTGCCTCTGCTGAGGAAGGAGGACGTGGCTCTGACTGCCCAGACGGAGCTCACCTCTCCCTGGGTCAACGCCTGGCACCTGTCTCTCTACCCGTGGGAGACTCAGCGGCTGACTCAGCTCGACACCGCTGACGGCGGATACCGCAGGCACACACTTAAAGTCCTCAAGGCGGTGTGCAGACTGAACCCCTCCCTGCGGCCGCTCCAAGCCGCCCCGCTGGCCAATCTCATCCTGCACCTCAGTGACAGCGAGAGCAACTGGTCTGAGGTCAGCCTGGATGCTAGATTCCAGCAGTGCATCACAGAGCTGATTGGCTACCTCGAACAAGCGGCGTTACACAGTTACTTCAAGCCAGCGGTCAATCTGCTGAGCGGCTTGTCAGAGGACCAGGTTGACCAGATGGGCTTCATGCTCTACTGCGCTGTGTCAGAGCCTGAGATACTGCTCATATAACAATTAACATTTCTCAAACTCTGACACACACACAAAGATAAAATGAGTAATATTTTATCAGCCAAAATGTTTGGTTCAAGGCAAAGATGTTGCATTTTTTCTCACCGCCTACTCGCGTTGCTTAGCTTCTCCGTCCTACTTCGATGCAATGGAACCGGGTACAGTTGGAATGACGAAATGGCCGGCACCATGGACTGATGCCTACACAGGATGAGGAGAAGCTACAGAGAGACAGGATTTGAAAGTGATAATCAAGCTAAACAACCCACTCCGAGGAAAGGAGACGTGCCAAGGAAAGGAGCTGAGGAAGTGTTTATCAAGATGTTTGAAATGCTTCAGAATGTGCCTGATCATCACAACACAGCAAAGTCTGCATTCGAGTTTGTGTGATTATTATTTTTCTTTCTGGCCTCTAACTGATAGCGTGTGGTCTGCATTATTTTCCTAAATATCCTCTAATATATTCCAACTATGCAGGAAAATAATGACCTGCTGAAAACCAACAGGTTTCAATGCACTAATTAAACAATTCAGTCTGTCTGAATTGGACTTATTTAAACGCAAAGTTTATCTTTTATCGTACTGGAGGTGGAAGCGTGCAGTATTTTGTTTGTCTTGTTTAGTGTTCAGTCTGTTGCCAATCTTTTTTGGGTAAACTAACCCTTTAAATTATTAAAGTTGACTAATAATTTGATGCAGTTGCTTTTAAATACCGTATGAATGTCGTGGCCATTTCTTCAGTTGTGTTTTCTTGCTGAGTGAAAGAAGATTTATTTTTCAGTGATTGAACAGTGAAACTGCAAATAAAAATTAAAGCATTTGTTTAGATTCTCACTCAGTTGCTCTGAAATGTTTCTTTTTCTTACTTGAGTCTTGAGTCTCAGGCCGGTGTTGCATCTCAAACGTTTTCATGCACCTTTGTTCATCAGTGTCAGTGTTTAACGCCCCCTGCCTTTAACTGAGGAGAGCCATTCAGCTTTGCAAACTTTTTGCACTAGTTTCATTCAAATTTCATGCAATCAAAATACTGAAATCATGTCATGTGAGAGCCAGCTAATAATTCTTACCATCATCTGATAGCCTAAATAACAGAAATGGATGGCTTCCAACATGTCACATGGACTTTTGTATGTACAGAAGTTATTTCAGCATAACTCTGTGTTAAAACAATACTGACATGCCCTTATGTACACTGAAAGAGTTATCACTGTAATCATTCCTCCTGTCCCCTCTGGCAGAGAGGAGATTTGTTCTGAAAGTGATTTCAAGTGATGGGGACAAAATCTTCAGTCCTCATTTTGTACATTTAAATACAACTGAAGTTTAAGTGGTTTCCAGAGTTACTGTGTTTTTAGTGTAGTATTCTCTCTTCGTATGTCCGCACAGTGTTTCCTTGCTGAGCTGCGGTGGAGCCTCATATAGCTTCTGCTGAACTTTAATATTTACACAGGATAAGGACTGTGGAATTTGTTCCACATCACATTGCACATAGACAAGGGATCTCTTCAGAGTCAATATGGACAGGAGTGATAGCAGTGACCAATAATGTTTTCATTGGTTATTATGAAGATTGTTTTAAAGGGGACACATCATGCTCATTTTCAGTCTCTGAACCCCTCCTGAAAAAGCCCAGTCTGCTCTGATTGACCTGTGAGAAAAATATGGTGCACCTTTGTAAAGGTAGTTCTCAAGCTGTGGGCAACATATTCTAATGAGCCTCCATGTGACATAGGAAGGGGAGCCAAATCTGAATGGCTTGTTGAATCACATGTTTTCTGATCTAGACAGCCCACAAAAAACTGACTGGGTTGTCTTATTTCACAGTTTGTGGGTTGGTAGACACTCCAGATACCCAAATGTATGAGCACTGAACAAGTGAGTTTTTCACGATATGTCCCCTTTAAGATAGACTTGAAGAAATGTGAACCTACTCTTTAATGTGCTGAAATGTATCAGATAATATTAAGACTATTTTAGTTGCATTATGCTTTTCATTTATTAATTCATTATTTATTCATTAATTTAGCTGTAGCTGTGGTGCGTGTTTTTTGTTGATGAGTCTTGTTAACGTCCGTTTCAGTGCAGCTATAGAGATCCCGAGAACTCCACCTATCAAATGAGGAAAGCTCCTCGGCCAAGGAATCCACCTCTTCGACATCTATTGTGGGTAGCTGACTAATCTGTCTTCATCACTGGCCTCATGCTCTCTCAATGTAAGTGAAAACACTGCCTCTTTCATGGAGCTGGTATCATATTCATAAATTACACTATAAAGAGTCATCTGAGACATGACGAACAGCTGAATAATGGTACATCTAAAAAACACATCTAAAAGTCTTCATTAAAAAATTTGACCACTGCTGGAACAAAAGACCTTCTGAATCGTTCAGTAAAACACTGAGACATCCTTAAGTCGTTCACTGAATGAGCTACTGAGTCTGTCAAAAACACTGTGCAATGGATGGCCTTCAAAATACAGAAACATTTTTTAATTTGGCCTTTGTTCTCTTCACTGCAGTGAGTCTGGGATAAAGCCAATCACTGAGCCAGCCTCTCTGATCATCTTATTGATCCTATTTTTATCATCCGCAGTGATGCTGCCCCCAAGCAGAGCACAGCATAAAAGAGGAATGGTAAATGGACTTGCATTTATATAGCGCCTCTCTACTCTTCCGACCACTCAAAGCGCTTTACACTACATGTCAGCGTTCACCCAATCACACACAGGCATTCATACACTGATGACAGAGGCTGCCATGCAAGGTGCCAACCTGCCCATCAGGATCTAACCTAAGTACTCATTACTCAATTCTCAGTCACACAGCGATGGCTATGCCTTCGGAAGCAATTTGGGGTCAAGTGTCTTGCTCAAGGACACTTCAACATGCCGCGGATCAAACCACCGACCCTCCGATTGGTGGACAACCTGCTCTACTTCCAAGTCACAGCCGCCCCAGCTGAGAACACTAGCTAAGATCCACACAGGGGAGACCTCCTCCTTCTTCCTTCTGAAATCAGTAATTAAAGCAGCAGTAGGCAGAATATTTTTGGCATCACTGGGCAAAAATCCCATAATAACCTTTCAGCATATTGTTATTAAAGTGTTCTGAGAGAAAACTAGACATCTGCACCTCCTCACGGCTCTGTTTTCAGGCTCTAAAAAATCTACCATCCTCAGTAGTGGGCCACAACAGCCTGGCACCTCCTCCTCATGCTGGTCACCAACCTGGTCCCACGTTGCTGTGGGATGGCGGTCCATTCCTCAACCAGGATTCGTTGCAGGTCAGCCAGCATCCAATCATCCAATCCACCAAACAACTCAAAACAAGAGTCAATTCCAACAGGAGAATACACTGTTTACCATTGGCAGAGCATTTTCTTGGGTGCTACCCACATAATCAGCTATGCTGCTCATCCCACAAATTCATGATCCTTACAAGTTGAACATCATTGTGAAGGTAAATAAACAGGCTTTCCAACGATGTAAAATACAATGACCACTAGCATTGTAACAACAGAGAAACAATCCACCAAACACAAGTTTCTGAACTTTTTTTCCCAAGTTTATTTAGGAAGAAATATGTACAGTAGTCAACGGAGAGAAATAAAAACATGTTTTTAATCCCGTTTGAATTGCACCATGAATCACACATATGATGTTTGTCAATTTCCAGCGGATGTAAAAAAAAAAAAGAAAAAAAAAAAAGTATTTTATTTTGAAACTGGTGACCGGAAGCCATCATAATTGTAACTGACTTGACTCGAGACCATGGCTGTTATCCGTTCATGCTCGAGCCCTGCAGCCCGGTGAAGCGTCTCTTTGGTAACAGCAGTGAGCGGCACCCGGCTACATATGGCCGTAGAGG